>JAJOOO010025853.1:0-19951 GCA_029582685.1 Solanum piurae | reverse complement strand
TATTTTGTTTGAGAAATACTATATTTTAAAACAAAAAAAATACATTATACATATAATTGTTCCAAAATAGCTTATTTTTGTGTGTGTGATAAATAACACAAAATTTATGTATCAAGTACATTTATATTGAACATGATAAACACTAATCAAAGATTCAACAACATTAGAGTTATGTATCAATACCTTAAATATGAACATTATACATTGCATAAAACAAAGGTTGTTGTAGCAGTGATGTATCAGATCAATGATAACACTAACAAAGACTAATTTAAGACTCAAAATAAATGAGATACATTAAAAATTTGTATCTTTGATAGTGATGGCCGTGCAATGGTAGATCTAACTTTTTTTTGGACGTTTTTCAATAGTAGAAACATTAAAAGAAAATAAATATTTTTCAAGAAAAAATTTCAACAACAATTTGATTAACTAAAATTGCAAAGGTTCAATAAGATTTCAACGAGGGCAGGGGGCGGAGGTAATTTTATTTTTATTTTTTAAGATGAAAAAATTTTAAAAAAAAAAAAAATCAAAAATTGAAGTGATGAAAAGAAATCTACCTCTTGAATAATTTGAAACCATTAATTGGAAATAGAAAAGATTTGAAATTCAAAAATATTTTAATTGATAAACTTGAGAGACACCTTCTGAAAATCAAAATGAATTTGAAATTTTTAATTGCTAAAGAAGTGGAGAGAATTTAGGGATAAAATGGAGGAGTGAAATGGGGAGTGGAAAACGTGGGTGTAGGCTGAAAATAGAAGTGAAATATTTATGTATCCGGAAGATTTTATGAATTGGGGGAATTAAAGGATTTTTGAAATTTTTAAAAAAGATAGGGATAAATGGATATTAAGGTAAGTAAATGTGTATATATAAGTCATTTTCCCATAAAAAATACTAGAAAGAAGGAGGAAAGAAAACTAAAATAGGAGATTATTACTATTAATTAGGAGATTAATAACAACCAAAATATTGTCCAATTAAATGAAGAAAATCAAGGATTGATATATTTTGTCATTTATAAAACACTATATTTAAGGGAAAATATATTGTTATTTAATTGATTAAGAATTATTTTATTCATTTTACATTTTGTTCATTTTTTAATTAATTTATTATTTGTTAGGTATTGTTAGAAATTTAATATTATATGTTGAAAACTAAAAAGTAGTGCTAAGATTAGTAATATTCACTCTTAAATGTGTCATTTATTAAATTTTCTCATAAATATTCTCTAGTTATATTTGTTAACAGTATAATTATTTGTGTTTTTTTAATTTTTAATTTTTTTGTATAAATCCCCCCCTTAGATTCCACGACTCGATGTATGACAACGTTTTATCTTTTAAGAGTGAACGGACCAGGGACTCGGAGCAAACATTAATAAGACAATTTGATTGTGATACGGTCAATTATATTTGATTTATGTTTCCTGTAGCCAGTCCGTAATTGAAATAAAGCAAACCAACTATTTGTTTCTAATGGTCCAAGTTATAACTGTCTCTAGTGTGAATTGTGAGATTTTTTTGTTATAGTTCAAAATAAGTAAATTTAAAGTTTATGAGAATTGTTGATGCCTTTTCATATATTAATCTTTTTTTTAATGAGATTTCTACCTACTTTATAATTTCAAGGTCAATAGTTTTTGGATAATCAAAATGGGGATTGGATCCTGTCCAGTAGGCATCCCCTCCAGCTTGTCCAGTGGGCTTTTAAAATACTTACACGTGTACACTTAAATGTTGAATGGACTGAATTAATTAATTAATTAAAATCTTCTAACCACAGTTAATAATCTCTCTCCCTTTATCTCTCATGTTTAGACTATTTATCAATTTAGCATACACCAAAGAACAAACAGGTATGGCAGCTTCGATGAGCCCGATTGTGATTGCCAAATCCTCACTTTTTTTTCTTATAAATTAGAATATAATTGCACAAATAAAACTCTATACCAAACTAAAGATTTGCTAGTTTAGAAAAACCTCAAGCTGCACACTTATAATGACTATGTTGAAATCATCAAATTGTTCAATATTGAGGAAAATTGGAAACTTAGTCAGCGTATTTGGATTGACCCATTAACTGCTTAGTGAATGGAAGAACGGATTTTAAGAATAGAGCAAATCGAAAGTGGGTTCTTTAGACGGAGAAGGTGGTTTAATGATCGACGGTAATGTTAGTTGATTAACAAGAAATTAGATAGAAGATGTGGAGATTGAGAGAAACACATGGTGTCGGCTGCAGCAGTCCACTGGTTTTAATTTAAGTCTATGCCACTCGAATTCCTGAAATTTCACAACATGAATATATCCATTGCTTTTGTGTTATTTCTTCTCAAGAGATTTGGTAACACCAAAAAAATGAGTCTTTGCCTCACGGAGAAAAGCATTTACATTGACACCATGAGAGATGAAGGGAGAGAGAGGTTATTAACTGTGGTTAGAAGGTTTTGATTAATAAAATTAATCTAGTCCATTCAACATTTAAGTGTACTCATGTAAGCACTTTAAAGGCCCACTGGACAAACTGGAAGGGATGCCTACTAGACAGGATCCAATCCCATCAAAATGGTAATAATGAGTAACTTTTAATTTTACGTCCTTAAGGAGCGTTTGATAATTGGGTAGAAACAAGTTATTCATGTATTAATTATAAGTTATGAGAGGATTTATGTATTATTATGTGCACGCTAGAATAACTAATTCATGCATAAAATAATGTATAATTTACATAAATCTCATAGTTTTAAGAGCTAATTACATTATCTCCCTACTCTCTTTCAAATTACAAAAGACCTAAATATTTATGAATTTCGGATACATTACTGGACTTCCGGATACATAGGGAAAGGATGTATCTGAGAGGGGAAGGATGTATCATAAAGGGGATAGGGATGTATTGTAGAGGGGATAGGACATCCGATACATGGGGGAGGGATATGTATTCCCTCGGATACATAGGGGAGGGATGTATTCCCTCGGATACATAGGGGAGGGATGTATCAGAGGGGGATAGGAATGTATCTGAGAGGGGATCGGAGGGATATATCCGAGAGGGGGAATAGGGATGTATCAGTGAGAGGGGAATGATGTATCCGAGAGAAATTTTTGATTTTTTTAAATGGTAGGAAATTTTAGAGGATATGGTAAAATAAGATGTATATTCAGGTAATTTTTCATGGAATAACTAGTCCACGCATTACTAATACCTGCATTTAGGGGTGTCGAAATTGGAGATATTAAAATGGGTTGAAATAGAAATTAGGTTGGGTCATGACCCGCCCAAATTTACTTTGGGCTCAAATGAGTTGGGTTCAAATGAGCTAAAAACCTGTTGAGTTATGACCAATTTGACACGCTTAATCTCAATAATTTCAACATATTGTTTTTAAACTTTTATAACAACAATGAGAATTGCAACTCAAGAAAATAACAAATATAAATTACGAATGGATAGATAAATCCTATAAGATATAAAATAGATAGTAATTTATACCTTTTCAATATGAACATTAATGCAAATAAAGAGTCTTATAATGGGTTGAAATTGGATATTAAAATTGGGCTCAATTGAAAATTCTTTAAAAATAGGTTAAGACTTGAATGGGTTGAGATTGAATTCAATTCAAACTATATTGAATCCAACCCATAGAATTTGGACAGATTGGACTGGTTACTTATATTTGAGCTCATTTTGACATCCCTACATGCAATAACACTAACCAACTATCAAACAACTCCTTAAATATTTTTCTTAAAAAGTGTTATACCCCACCAATTCACTTAATAATATGAATCAGAAGGAGTAGTACCATTCATCTAACCAGATTAGGACACCTTTATTTAGTTTATTTATAAAAATTTAAATAGTTTACTCAGGACGGCGAATAAGTCGTTAGGTTACTATTATCAATGTGTTAGTTGTCCCCATATATATATATGGACAGGTGAAAGGAATTTTCTAGTGAAATTAATAAAAGGAAGAAAGTCAACCATAACAACGGGAAAACATCTAATAAGCTTAGACCGAAAGATAACTATTATATGAATTAGTAAATTTAATGGGAGAAGCAAGAATGTAAAAACCAAAAGGGCAAAAAAATATTGGCAAAATTTCAAAAGAGTAAATAAATTTTGGGATGAAATCAAAGGGAAAAAGGCGCATGAGCCCTTCTTTTTGGGATAAAGGGCAAGGCGCAAGGGTTCGTGCACCGTTGGTTTCGATCCAAAATTTGTCTACCTTGAAATTTTAGCATTATTTTTTTGTTCAAGGAGGCATCCCTTCTCCCGAAGTTACGGGGCTATTTTGCGGAGCATGCGTAACTAAAAGCTAAGCAGTCAAATAGTTGCTTTATAACTCAAGGTTTATAAATCTTTATTTTAACTTGCAAAAGAAAAAAGCAAATTTAGAAGAAAGTAGCAATTTCAATGTGTATTTATTTATTTTGAAAATAAAGGGAACTTTTGGTATGTACACATGCAGATATATATAATATTTTCTATACAGATGAAAACCTAGGCATAAACGTTCATGTCTAAAACAACCGGAAATGCAGCGAAGAATAATTAATGTCTTCAACCTCAAAATGGCGTTTCTTTGATGGTGCTGCAACAAGCGCCCTTCTTGCCAGCAACCCCATCACTTTCTCGGCCTTTATTAGCTCACCTGCACATCGAAGAATCGTTAATATCAACGTATTTAGCTTGTTGTTTGGTAAGGAAAGAAAAAACATGGATCCGATCCCTTACTAGTGTGTGTGATGACGAAAAATTCGCCATTTGCTGTGGCAGAAGCAGAGAGGCGGACAAGGATAGGGGTGACGATAGTAAGGACAGCCCAAAGGGACAATATCAAGACCAAGGTTCTCCCACTCATTTGTTGAACACTGAATTAATATTTCCTCCACAACAATATATATATATATATATGTGTTGTTGGGGTTGCTACCTCCAACAAGACCTTTAAACTAGCTGGCCATGTTTTAGGAACCAGTCAGTATGATGATATTAAAGAATTAAGGACAACTACTACTTTCACTCAATTGGACATTTATTATAAACATATATGCATAAACATGACTTTTCCATGTGTAAGCATAAGTCAGATACTTTTGATAATGACATGCTGATTGTCATCCCTTATGGTTGTTAAGTTGTTACACCAATTGAGTACTCTATATGATTAAAAAATACACCTGTCATATCTTCCTACCAAGTCAAGATTAGCATCCATACCGCCTGATTGGTAGTAGCTTCATCAGTTGAAAAGGAATTATAATAATTAATTTATTATTACATACATTACCTCACAGTACATAATTCAAATTCTTAATGCAAATATTAATCTAGGGACAGAGGATCGATGCATTTATTAATTAAACTTAGGTCTTTCTCAAATAAAATGTGTAATTGGGAGAACACAAGATAAAAAGAACAATTGATTGAATTGGTAAGAGGCACCCTCACTTAATTCTTCTACTAAGAGATGTGGTAAAAGAAACATCCAACTCCTTCTATTCCTACTTTTCGTAAAATAATGGCAAGGAAATTGGTCTAACTACGCCTACCCACCCAATCCCACGCCCCCTCAACAACCCCCAATAAACCCTATTATACACATCTCTCTCTCATACACATATTTACCTGCTATGTCTATATAATCTATGTCGTCATGTTGAATGTAAGGAAAATATTTTATTTCTAAGAAATTTTTTAAATATGTATTTGAAAAGTCAAGTTGATGTGTTTAACAAGTTTTTTTTCTTGGGAAAATGGCAACAATGAAATACTTGGTGGTAGTATGCCATTGCTTTTGCCACCTCCCTTGACTAGGGATGGCAATGGGGCTGGGCGAGGCAGTTGCGGGGCAAATCCGCTTAAACCCGCTAAGATTTCAACCCGCCTCGCTCCGCCGCACATAACATATTTTGTTGTTTTCAACCTGTCCCGCCCCACCCCGCAAAAATCCGACCCATCCCACATATTTTGTAAAAAGCATTTCAAATAATAGGCACAGTACATTTTCAACTTAAGAAATTAAAATTTTGGTAGCTGTTAATCGCTAAAATTAGCATGTTATAACATTATTTTAACATTACAATGTTTTATAACTCTTTTAGATATGTCAACAACATTTTTTTTTGGTAGATTTGAATTGGTTACATTTGATGTAATAATAAAATATTAAATGCATGTAGTGAGATAAATTTTTCTTTTTTCAAATAATAGGCACAGTACATTTTCAACTTAAGAAATTAAAATTTTGTTAGCTGTTAATCGCTAAAATTAGCATGTTATAACATTATTTTAACATTACAATGTTTTATAACTCTTTTAGATATGTCAGCAACATTTTTTTTTTGGTAGATTTGAATTGGTTACATTTGATGTAATAATAAAATATTAAATGCATGTCGTGAGATAAATTTTTCTTCTTTCTAGTTTCTTAGCCATTCAAAACAGTTTACGTAAAGAAATTATTTTAATAAATAATGTTCTATCACTCTTATAACATGTAAAAAGTTAAAATTAAGTTTGAAATCACATATACCCGTAACCCACCCCGTCCCACATTAATTTAAAAAGATTCACTTCAATCCGCCCCGCATTCCACCCGCCCTGCACAATCTTAAACCCTCCCCACCCCGCATAACCTTAAACCCTCCCCACCCCGCTTAACCTTAAACCCACCCCGCCCACATTTACCCCGCCCCATTGCCATCCCTTCCCTTGATACTTGTTAAAGAGAAGACAATTCTTCTAGCCTATAAAATAGCACCTCATAATAATCATCAAAAAAAATACTACAATACTTTCTTGCTCCCTCTTTTCACCCTCGTTCTATCTCTCTCTCTCTTTTAGCTTCTTTAGATAATTAAATCTTTGATTTTGTTACTTTATTTCACTCTAATAACTTGCCCATATTAATTAATTTGTTGATTCTTGTATTCTTTATTTAAATAGGTAAGACTTGCTTAATCTTGGGGAATATTTCACAGTACCGCTGAAATAGTTTATTAGTACAGTGTCCAGCACGACTCAAATAATAATTATCTGCACTATTATTTATATATCATCATAGTAATATTTATTTAATTTTCAGGACTACTATTTTTCTAAATAATAAGTTATATTATTATTATTGTGATATTTAATTATTCCCCAACAATCTAAGAAACCAGTGCATATAATATGTGTCTTGAAACTATTGATGATACTGATGTTGGTGCTACCCTAACTACTACTATTCATGTCATTCTGTCGGAAGCTTATGGTAAAGAAAATTACAGGTATGTAAATAGACATGGGTACAAATTCAACACTAAAAATAAAACCTTCATGAAAAATACACCTCAATGCAAAATAATATTAAAACAAAATGACAATCCCGCTAAGCTAAAAATAAATAATTTGGCTAAAACGAATGATATGATTATTGCGGTCATTTCAAATAAAAATGTTGAGGCGAATGTGAGAAATTGGGTGATAGATTCTAGTGCTACGAATCACATTTGTGTAAATAAATGATTTTGTGTCATACACCTAAATTGAGAAAGGAGAAGAAATTGCTTATTTTGCTGACTCAAGGACAGTTAAATTTCTTCGAAAAGGAAAAGTTCTTCTCCACATATGATAAAACCTTGACATTGAATGATGTATTGCATGTTCCTGATATCTGAATCGATTTGATTTCTGTGGGATTGTTAGAAAAAGGTAGAGTGAAGGTTTCTTTTAAAGATAATGAGGTCATATTGACTAAAAATAATATTTTTGTTGGCGAAGAATTTCGTAACTATGGCTTATTTGTGCTTAATATTTGTGATAATTTCAGTAGAAATGCATCTGCTTTTGTTTATATGACTGAGTCTATTTTTTTATGGCATGCTAGATTAGGACATGATAATGTCTCTTATATAAAATAAAAAAAAGTGATCTCTTGGTCTAATACCTGATTTAGACTCAAATAATTTTGATAAATGTGAAATATGTGTTGAAGCTAAAATTAATAAAAAATTAAGTTTTTCAGTAAATAGAGAAAGTGGGGTATTATCTTTAATTTACAGTGATTTGGGTGATTCGAAACAAACTATGACTAGAGGGGGTAAAAGATATTATGTGACTTTTATTGATGATTTTTCAGATTTACTAAGTTATATTTGCTTAGAAATAAAGATGATGCATTTGATGTTTTTATTGCTTATAAGTATGGGTTGAAAATCAACTTAGTAGGAAAATTAAGATAATAAGATCTGATAGAGGTGGAGAATATATATCTTTAAATGTTTTTCGTGAAAAAAAAATTATTCATGAAGTAATCCCGCTTTATTCTGTACACTGTGATTGTCAAGCTACAATTGTTATTGCAAAGAATAAATCTTATAATTGTAAGAGCATACACATGAAATTGAGCCATGATGTCGTTAAGTAGCTGCTGAGAGATGAGATAATTGCAATTGATTATGTGAAGTAAGAATTGAATTCGGCCAACTCACTGACTACACATGTGGGAAGAAAATTAATTCTTCAAATCTCAATAGAGATGGGTTTAAGGCCAATGTGTTTGTCAATAGATATGGTAACCCAACCTATGTGATTGGATATCCCATGAAGTAGGTTCATGTGGGTAATAACAAGTCAATATTGACACTGCGCACTAACTGAGAGTGTTTGAACTGCTACTTAAAATGAGGGATGAGTTATTAATTCTTAACGAATTCATAGTCCTTAATTAAGGATGGTGTATTTAAAGTAATATACACTTGTCGAACTCACCTGTATGAGAAGTGGAATGTGGCCGCTCCCATGAGACTTTGTCCTAGTCTCTAGAGCTCTCATGAATACCAGGCACGCGCATGACCTATTCGCACAAAACCGCGTTGAACATCAAAATTACTGAGGTCAAAATGTGATTGATAAAGTCTCTGTCTTACAATAAAAGTTATTGATTCATAGAAATATTGTATTTAAGTTAAATTTTATCGATCTAAGTTTGGTTTATAGTCCAAAAGATACCAAACCTATTGCATTTTGTCCATGAAAATTCATCAAGTTATAAATTTCTTCGTATAAATTCTTTTGAAATATGTGGAGGATTGCAAGGAAAATATTTTATTTCAAAAGAATAATTAAGGGCCTGTTTGGAAGGACACCCTGGTAATTAGATTTGGTGTAATTACACTTTTTTTCTGTTTGGTTGGACAAGTAATTACTTAATCAGCAGGTAATTGGTGTAATTGGCAAGGGGTAGTTACACTCTACAATTCACAAGCAGAGGCTGTGAATTACTGGTAATTACATGGTGTAGTTTATCAGTTGGTTACTTTTAATATTTTTTTTAATTCATTTTTTTTTAAAATTCTATTGTTTTAATTTATTTATTTTTATAATTATTGTAAAAGTTAATTTTTTATTTTATATTATAATATTTCATTTTCTTCTTGTTCTCGACCTTGCACGTCATCTTTTAATTAGACTTGATAGATTATTTCTTTGTCAAATATTTAATAATTTATGGCATTTTATTTATATATTAATCTTTTTTTCAAACATGCATTTCACGATGTTCGTAGAAACTTCATACTTTTAGTTTTTATGATCCATTCAATTGAAATATATTAATTTGAAAAGATATAAATCAATTATTTTTTCATAATATTAGTTAAAGAATATATGTTTATTTTTAATTAATATATTTATATATATATATATATATATATATATATATATCTTAAATATTTAATTTAATGTCATTTATAAAGTTTTTTATTTGTCTAGTATAAATTTTAAATCTAATATAATTTTATGATTGCAATTGTGCATCCAAACAGAACATGTGTAATTACAGTATAATTACACTGTTACGACCAAACAAATCAGTGTAATTACTAGACAATGTAATTACTAAGTTGATAATTATTACCCTAATAATTACATTAATTTTAATTAGCAGGTGGCTTTCTAAACAAGCCCAATTTTATTTTTTTTAATATGTGTTTGACAAGCCAAGTAACTAATGTGTTTTAAGTTCTCTATCTTGGGAAAATGGCAACAATGAAATACTTGGCAGTAGTATGCCATGCTTATGCCACCTCCCTCTCCCTTGACACTTGTCAAAGAGAAGGCAATTCTTCTAGCCTATAAATTAGCATCTCTCCAATTGATAATAATCATCACAAAAATACTACAATACTTTCTTGCTCCCTCTTCTCACCCTCGTTCTGTTTCTCTCTCTTTTAGCTTCTTTAGTTAATTAAATTTTTGGCTTTTGTTACTTTATTTCCCTTATAATTTGGTGATGTTAATTAATTTATTGATTTTTGTATCCTCTATTTAAATAGGGAAGACTTGTTTAATTATGGAGAAATATTTTATACCGCTAAAATAGTTTCTTAGGATAATGCCCAGTACGACTCAAGTATTACTTGTCTGCACTATTATTTATACTAATATACATGGCCGTGCGTTGCACGGATGATTTAAAATGTAATAATTTTATAATTAAAAATAACTAACAAAATGTACTATGCACTTGGTAATATATTTAATTTATTATTATTATTATTATATAATACAAATCATTAACTTATTTATTTGAGCATACTAAATTAATATTATTAGTATCCAATTAAATTTAGGTAAAATTACGTGGTTCAGCAAACTTATACTACTTAATTAGTCATCATAGCTATAGTTTGCTATAATTACCACTCACGACTAACATTAATCATTAATTACGTGGGCTGACTTCGAGTTTGTATAATTAACCACGTTTGTATAATTCGCCACATTTGTATAATTCACAACTAACAATTCTTCGTTTGATTTGTATATGTATATGATGATTTGTATTTGTATATGACGATGATTTCCTTTGGTTTTTTATTTTTATCACTATATACATTCAATACTTTTTTGTATAACTTTTTCAAGTCTGTATAAACGTATAGTTTTCAAACTTTTATAATATAATTTTTATAATGTAATTTGTATAATATAATTTGTATAACTGTTTAAAGTTCATATGTTTATGTTTGTATCAATTCGTTATTTTGAGTATTATCATATTTGTATAATTCCAGACTTTATATTACTCAATTATACAAAAACACGTGAATTATATAAACTTACCTGCGAATTATACAAGTTATTGCCCTCTCTCACTCTCCTCTCTCCTCCCTCTACCAATTTCATTCGCCTCTCTCCTCTCTGTCTCAATCTTGCTCGCCAGATATACAAATACATATGTATATCAGTCACATATACACAATTATCTAACCGATATACATATACAATTCACCTCTCTCCCACTCTGCCCTCTCTCGCTTGCCTCTTTCTCTCTCTCCCAATCTCTCTCGCCACTATCCTCCCTATAACATGTAGCTACTAATCGTAATTAGCAAACTATAGTTATGGAGCGTAATTAAGCTATTTTTGAGTGGCTATATGCGAAAGTTCCCCTTTAATTTATTGTATTAAAATGCGCTCTCTCTCTATATATATATATATTTATATATATATTAGCTACGCTTTTAGTTTTATAATATATTAAGTTGGCGTTTTTTAAGGATAGTATTAATTTTATAATTATGTTATCTTGATCAAACATCAAATACTTTAAATAATTTAACTTGTTTGTACTTTATAATTATGTTATCTTGAACCACTCGGTGAACCCGACTTAACTCGCCTAATGGCCCTTCGTGGCTAATTTTTGACAACTATAAATTGAATTTTAAACTGTAAATGGAGGAGCTTGCTACCATTTAGAATAGTTTTTCTTTTGAAGTTTGAGAGTTTCCTAGAAGACTTGAAGGCTTTTTGAGACTCAATTCGGAGATTTCGCAAGTGAGTTACTAATTTTCTTCAAATTGAAACATTTTAAAGGATTGAATACTCTTACCCAGTTGATGATTAATCAATTTGGTAACTGTTTTTTATCTTTTTATGATGTTTGGATAAAACCCCAATTTTTGGGGTGTGATCATATGCTTATGGGTTGAATTAGCTTATGGGTATTGTTAATTACTAGTTTAAATGCTATATTGAAGTGGATTTAATCACTAGTTGAGGTTTAATTTATGAATTGTAGTTGCAAATACAGTTCTAATTTTGTGTTCTTAGCTTGCTCGAGAGAGAAGTTTTGGGACTAAGGCTTGTGATTAATGGTTTGTAGGTATTGGGTTGATATGGGTTCAGCTCGAGAGAGTGAATCCTAAACCCAATCCTACCCATATAGCTTGAGAGAGTGGATGAATTAAGGTGTGGGTTGTTCATAATTGCTACGCTTGTTGATGTTTGAAAGAAATCGCTTGAAGCGGGATAGTTGTTCGAGAGAAGGTTATTTCACTCATAGTCTAGCCTACCCACTACTATTTAGCTATTCACTAGTAGTTTCAATTAACCATATAGAAAAATTTGCCTATAATCGATCACATCCCGAGAATTCCTCTTCGTATTGTCATTTTATCGTTGTTTGATTACGTTGTAGTTGATAATTGCAAACCAAAAACGCCTCCATCTGACATTTTTTGTCACCCCATTTGACTTGTTTACTTGTATTTTTCGATAATTTCTATTCCTTTAAATATTTAGATCACATTTGTACTTCATAACGTAACTGTAAACACGTACTGCTCCCTGTGGATTTGACCCCAACTCTTCGTTGGGTTTTATACTGCTTAACGATCGTCTGCACCTAGAATCGGATGAGATGTGCTTGAAACGTTAATCAAAATGGTGCCGCTTCCAGGGAGTGGTGTTGTTTTAAAATTCTTCTAATGAAGTTGAATTGTGATGTTTGTGGCTATAGTTGAATCGACTTACTTTAGTTTTTGTTTTATGTTGCTTGTGCTGAATAGAGGAAGAGATGAGCGTAAACGGGAGTAATGGTAGCCAAGTGGGCCACCAAGATGATATTGGGAACCTCAGTGATGTAAATGGCCCGAATGTTAATGACCCAATCCAATTGGGTGGTGTTGGTGCTATTCGTCTACCTCCAATTGAAGGAAACGTTGTTTTTCACATCACTAGCACAATGCTTAAGCTATTACAATTGAAGGGATTATTTGGGGGGGATCGCTCATAAGGATCTACATGAGCATGTTTGGAACTTCGTGACGTTTGTGGTCCATTCTCATTTAAGAACATATCGCAACAATCAGTTCATCTCAAGTTGTTTCCATTCTCTTTGATGGGTGAAGCTTCCAAATGGTTATCTAAGATATCAAGGGACTCCATCACCTCTTGGGATGAGTTGATCATAGTATTCCAAGTGAGATTCTTCCCCCATCAAAGATGATGATACTCAGAGATAGCATCCAAGGTTTTAAACGCTTGGAAGGTGAACCAATCCATGAGACATGGCTGAGGTTTAAGAAGTTGGTGATGCAATGCCCAACTCATGGACTTCCAAATAATGTGTTGCTGGAATACTTCTATAGGATCCTCGACTCAGTGAACAAACAAAGGAGTTGCTGATCAACTTGTTCCCGGTGGTATAATGCAACAACCCTATAAAGTAGCATCAACTCCTTGATTGCATGACCAAGATCAATAGGGCATGGTACCCAACTGGATATCTTGGCTAAAAATGTTATGGGTGTTGGTACAAAGAGTGTTAATGTTGTGGGTGTTGGTGGAGTAAACCCCGATGAAGCATAATTTGAAACGTTGTTGTCACGACCCAGGAGTAACCCCTAGATATGACACGACGTAAAAGACTCCGAAAAGCCTCATACAAGCCTCATAGAATATCATAACATAAGATAGTAGAAAATGGTGTGGAAATTTAAAAACTTTTATCCATACAATCGAAGTCTTTTATAAAAGCAAGCAGAAGTCTAACTTGTCTCAATTAGCCATCTAATACAATCTTTGAATCAACAATAGGTCACAACCCTCTCAACAAAAATCCAAAAATCAAAGTACTAGTATGAAACTACTAATGAATCATACGTCCTTGAATCTTTAGGACTCACCACAAGCTAGAAAAATCGTCGATCCAAGATTGAATCAATAGAGAATCACCTTAAGAACCGGAACCTACACTTTGTGAAAAATGTAGAAAATATGGATTAGTACAAAAATACACTAAGTATGATAGCCATGCATAAAAATCCTTGAAAACATGCTAAAAAGGACATTTTAGTTGAAAATCATGCATTTACTAAGTTTGAGAATCATCATGCACTTTTAGTGTAAAACACAAGTCACAAGCATGTTCATCATATAAATCATTATAACATTATAGAACCATCTCATAGGTAACCCTAAGTTATACTTGTGCAATGTATAGATAAAAATCCCATAATCTCATATACACTAAGTACCACTTGTAGGCCACCATAGATATACTTACAATTCTTTATTCTCATCTTTAGTTAATACTCATAGACAAGCAACATTCACATTTAACAAGTCAAATCAAGGAAAGCAACCTATAGCAATAATCCAAGTTAAGCATTCATCATTACATTTAGCCTTTATGTCGTTACTCTCAATAGCATCATTATAAACATATTCATTTCATATGACATTATAACATTTGAGGAACACACCATAACCACTCTCAAAGCCTACTCGTGCAATGCATTGATGAAGTCTCATACCTCCACTCACACTTCATAGAACTCCTTGAGTAACCATAGTACATAACTCACATTCTTGTTCATGATGGGAATAATCCCTAACCGACATAGACCATGTGAGCAAATCATGGAATCTGGTGTCATGTCCCACACCGAAAATAGTTGGTCTACTTGCATAAGGTAGAACCGGTAACATTTTAGCTTAGGTGGATCCACTAGCTAATAACCTATGTGGGCACATAGTTATGGGATAAGGAGTTTGCTACTAGAAACCCGGCCTAATATGGGAGAGCTTCCACCTCACAATATCCACTCGGTGCTAAGCATTAAATTCCCATGGAGTAGTTCATTCTCTTTTAACATTATGACACATGAAGGGGTGCCATTAGCCTATCGGTTCAAGGTATATTATTACACACATGAAAGGGATGCCATTAGCCTACCGATTCAAGGTACATTATTAAACACATGAAAGGGATGTCATTAGCCTACCGATTCAAGGTACATCATTAGAATAGCTCATTTAATCCTCATGAAAGGTATACCATTGGTCTACCAATTCAAGATTCATCATTTTAATAGTTCATTGACTCATCATGAAAGGGATACCATTGGTCTACCGATTCAAGACAAAGCCTTAGAATATTTCACCAGTCATTTATGAAAGGGATGCCACTGGCTTACCGATTCAAGGTTCATTAATATCACTTTTATGCACATGAAGAGGATCCCCTTAGCCTACCAATTCAAGGTATATCAATCAAGATTAATTTGATTCACACATGAAAGGGATGCCATTAGCCTACTGATTCATTTAGGTGAGGAAAGCCTTTCACATCATCACAATTACATTATAGTCATAATCACATTACTTTCAAAGTATTCACAAAGCATGTACATAAGCATCATGATTATAAAAAATTCTCATAATTTTCCATTCAAGGACCATGTATCACATTCAATCAACACACCTAGAATTACTACATTAGGCATGGATAATAACATGATTCAAGTAATCAATTAATAACAATCATAATTCTATAACATTATACAATCATCAATCAATACCCACACTTCATGCATTCTTGAGTAATTCAACTTAAAATCATATAAAACCCATCAATATATCCATAAAAAAACATCATTCAATCATTTAAAATAAATTTGAAAGGAATCCATGCGATTGAAGTCAAACCCTAACTTTTGGGTTTTCTAGTTTTGCAATTAGAGGTTTTGGAAGGGCTCTATGGGTGAAGGCGACCCATAGATGAAAAGCTACCATACCTTATTGAAGATTCACCACGAAGTTGAGGAGAAAAGATAGCCCCTTCAACCCTAGAATTCTTCTTTTTCTTCTTCTTCTTCTTCTATGGAGTTTCAAAGAGAGAATTATATGGGGGAAAGTTGGTTATGATCTTGGGGTCTTGTGATTTTATGAAGTAAATAGGTTAGTTAATGGCTTATAAAGTCTTATATAGGTCTATTAAAACAATATAAAACAACTCCACTTAATGCTTAATTAAAAAGGAATTTACCTAAAGACCGTCACATTGGCAGAACTTGGACAACATGCAGGACCCCATCCACGACCCCACCTATGGGGTGTGGATAGACCCACGGACCACACTAGTCCTTCATGGGGTGGGGTATGAGGCTCAACAAAATAGGGCAAGTTGGGCCTTTACCCACGACCCCCACCTACGGGGCGTTGGTTCACCTACTAGCCGTAGGTGCCATCCGTAGGTGGCCCTTTTTAGGCAGTTTTGAGGTGAACTTTTAGGGTCCTCCTCAAGGACCCTTGGTTGGTCCATGGGGAGTCGTACCTTGAAATTTAAACCCAAAAACCTTCATTCTAAGTATCGGGAGTTATTTACGACTCTATCCCACACATCAAACTCTAAAACGCTTACGTAAGTCTCTAGTTTCACCTACTAGTTTTTAGGGTGTTATAGTTGTACAATGAGGAAGTGAACTTCCTAGACAATCAAGTAGGAAGGTATCGTGCAAACTACCCAAGACTGGGTGGAAATCAAGGTTGGAATAGAAATGAGGGGTGGAGATACCGTGACAGAGATTAGCGTGATCGTAACACCACTTGGAAGGAAAGAGAGGGGGACAAAGATAGGTATGTCCCTCCCCATGAGCTTCAAAAGCCCAAGGAATCTGAAGGTAGCCGTACAGAAGATATGCTCTCACACATTCTTCAACAAAGTTGAAGGGTCAAACAAAGTGTTGAAAGAGATGAAAGAGGATGTCTCAGCTCTCAATTAGACATTGACCTCTCATTCAGTCTCTATTAAGCAGTTGGAGACCGAAATGGATCAAATTTCTTCTCATTTGAATCCAAGACAACAAGAGGGGTTGTCTAGTGATACAATAGCAAACCCTAAAAATGAAGCTTGATTTGGTATCTTCATCGTGCCACGACTTTAACTAAGGCGTTTTGTGGGAGGCAACCCAAGTTTTTAATGCTTTAGTTTTTGATTTTGAATAACGGGTGTTGATTGTGCAGGTTGAAAAGTGAAAAATGTTGGAAGATGGGTAGTTTGGCGAGCCAAAAGTCTAGTTGGCGACACGCCGAACCGGTCGACGAGCCCCGACTTGGACTGCCGTTAGAACCACCAAGCTTGAAGGGGATTTTTGTAAAACTCGATGGACTAAATGCTTAATCAATGACTCACTGAACAGGTCGGTGAACCCGACTTTATTCATCGTTTGAACCCCCAAAATTTCTAGAGGTCATGTAAAACTCGGTGAGGGAAATACCACTCGGTGCATCGTCGAGTGGGTCGGTGAGCACGACTTACTCCGCTGATGGTGCTGCGAACTGAAAAGTTTTAAAGGCCAAACGGTTTAAAATTTCAAAATCATTCATCTTCTCTCATTTCTAACTCTCATACATTCTCACCCAAGCTTTAAATCTTCCATATTTTACTCTTTTCCCCACATTATTGTGTGATTTCTTGCTCAGAATTGGAGAACTTTGCCACCTAGCTATTCAAACTTGAAATATGGCATTAGGTTGGTTTTTCGAACCCCGCACTTTAATTTTTTGGTTGAACTTGAATGCAATAGGTAAATGTGTTGTTGTTTGATGTTGGGTAATTGCTTTAATTGTGTGTAATCTGTTGGTTTGCCTGTTTTGATTTGAAATGCGTGCCTAAATGCTTAAAAATGTTTGATTCTCGTGTCTTGTTTGTTGAAATCAAGTCTAAATTGTTGGGTTGCAGTTTATTTGTGATGGGTCTAGTGGGGTGAAGTCTAAGTAACCCCGAATTATGCCAAATAACGTAATTTTCTCGAAGATGGAGCGTTTGATGTCATTCTTAAGGGCAAAAGTCATTAAATGACCAATTTTGACTAAATCCACGAGGGCATGAGTCGTATGGGTCAACCTTTAATTGCATGATGTTTGTGTTTGATTTTGAATTCAGGGGTTGTGGGCTTGATTTAAGGAAATGGGGTTGAAAATTGGCACGTTGGGCCATTCGGCAAGCTGCGTCAAACTCGCCGAGTTGTTCGGCGGTTCGCCAAAGTCCCCCTTTGATGGCCCTTAATTTCATATTTTGGCTAAGTATGTTCTGTAACTTTCGGTGGGAATACTGAGCTCACTGAGTTCACTCGGTAACTCGCCGAAAGGTTCTCTTGATCGTCCTTTCTACGCCCGTAACCCTTAAAATTCACTGTAATTTTTAGTGGGCTACTCCTAGCTCGCTGATTGGTGTCGGCAATTCACAGAATGGCCTTGAACATCGCCGACCTGCCTTGATTCTGGAAAAATTTTGGACTAGTACTTTTGGCAAGGCCGATCTAGCTTGCCTAAGTGACTCGGCGACTCACTAATTGGTTCGACGAGTCTTTCTGCAACTTCATTTCTGTAAATTTTTTGGATTATTTCTAACATGTTTCTATATTTTTTGTAGAAATGTCTAGACCCAAAGTGTCAGGAAGAGACATGTCACCCCGCAATCGGGCAAGAAGAGTCGTGATAAATGAGGATGCAGTTGCATCAAAGGCAAAGGCATTTAAGCTCCCTACAAAGGGAGGAAAAGGAAAAGGAAAGGGCAAGGCGCTCGTGGTAGAATCACTGGAGGTCAGCTCCGACAGTGAGGGAGTCTATTAAACTCATCTCATCTCATCAGATAATGAAGGAAACTCCCAGGATTCTCAGGTTTCCATTACTGAACCTGAGGATGACTAACTTCTACATGCCCGGAGAACAGAGCTTCGATCCAAGGGTATGCATGATCCATCTAGGATCTGGGTGCCTCAGACTCCTCCTCCTCCCCCAGCTTAAGCTCAGACTGGGGTCCCATCACCACCTATACAGGGTCCTCCTCCCCGGTCTCTTAACAGACTAAAGGTCGATGGACTGAGGACTATTATTGAGGAGAAGAGGTTGTCCACAAATGGTGTGGTGGACAGGTATATGGAGATATGGAGCACCCTAAAGTCCCACAAATTCCAGATCTTCACCAAGCCCCGGGGTCCCTACATTCCTAATTGGGTATGGGAGTTCTACTCAGCCTACGGAGCCTTGGTACCACAACGAAAGAGGAAAACCAACACCTTCAAACCAGTGGATTCAATGATTGTCCAGGGGAAGAAGGTAAAATGTGATAGTGATGATACAAATGTCATCTTGGGATGCACTTATAACTTCGCAGATGACTACCAGAGTATGATCAAGAAACGACATTGATATCCTATCAGTTATAGAATACTATAATTAAGGAAAAGATATTATTAATTAGTTGATTAAAAATTATTTTAATCTATTTTCAATTTTTTTATTTTTTTTATTAATTTATTATTTGTTAGAAATCTAATGTTATATATTGAAAACGAGAAAGTTTTGTTATAACTAGTGCTATCATTCTTAAATATGTTATTTATTAAATTTACACATTTGCTGAATGACTTATAATTGTGATATTGTTCAAGATAAAATTTAACGTTTGTTAGATATTAGATAGATATTATTTATCTTAAATTCAAAAGTTTAAATTTATTTCTCATAAAATTATTTTCTAATTTTGAAATTTAATTGTCCTTTTAAAGTAAAATTAGGATAAACATAATTAAATGTCTTCTATGTTTATGACAGCGATAGGTATTATCATTCTATAATTTTTTGTATGATAATTTCTCAAGTATCTTGTGCTAAAGTTGAAAATCTGTAATAATGATGATGATGATGATAATCATAATAATAATAATAATAATAATAATAATAATAATAATAACAATAATAATAATAACAATAAGCATCATCATAATAATAGTAATAATAATAATCATAATAATAATAATAATAATAATCATAATAATAATAATCATAATAATAATAACAATAAT
>JAJOOO010025852.1:0-11736 GCA_029582685.1 Solanum piurae | reverse complement strand
TATACAAATTGCAGAAAGAAAACGATATCAAAGAAAAGACAAATATGATGCATGAAGTGATAAGTGGAAAAAAGATTTCCATTGACATAAACACTAATGATCTTAATGATCTAATGTATGTCATGAAACAAAATTTGAAAAAAATTCGCAAAATGAAAATTAAAGCTGATGAAGAGGGTTCTACTTCGAATGCCTCTCAACCAATTTCTAGTGCTGCTCCAGTATTGAATTCACTAATAATGGAATCTCCAATTGCTGCTTCAGTAATACCACAAATGGACTCTTCAATGAACATCTCCGCAATGGATGCACTAAGGTCAGCATCGTCGGAGTCAATCGACTGGGATGATGATAGTATTATGTCTTTTTTTGATGATTCATATCTCAACAACATTAATGTTCAAGATTCAAACCAAAAAAATAACTTCTAAGGATCTTGGATCAAATATCTATCTGTTTTAATTTGTATGTCTATGTTGTCCCATGGATATATAGTCTATGTCTTTTATTATTTTAAATGCATAAGTTGGCTCATAGGATTCTTCATATATCTTTACTTTTTGTCCTTATTTTAAGTGTTTTTTTTGTTATGTTTCATTCTTTTTTAGTTTGTTATTTTATTCACTTATAATATGTATGCAATTAATTTCTATGTTAATATTTGCTTGAGATTATTATATTTGTTTGTGTCTTTATTACTTTTATTATTAATGTTGTAGTTATTAAAAATATTTCTATTGTTGGTCTGAGTTTAGAAATGACATCGTACACGTTTAAAAATCTAAAAAATCAATGTACACTAATAACTTATCTAAAATTAAAATTAATTAAAGTAATAAGGAAGATTATCGAAAAGACCTATTTA
Organism: Solanum piurae; assembly: GCA_029582685.1. Lineage (NCBI taxonomy): Eukaryota > Viridiplantae > Streptophyta > Magnoliopsida > Solanales > Solanaceae > Solanum > Solanum piurae. Next base: position 10,871 of record JAJOOO010025852.1, on the reverse strand, counting down.
ATATCCATTTATTGAAAAAATAAGGTTATATTACATTTAATGTTCACTCCCAAAAATATAAATTTGTCTTAATATATTTATATCCTGCTTTCGTTTATTTTCTTTTTCTTTTTCTTTTTCTTTTTTGTTATCGTCCTTTGAAAAATTGAGAATTTCATTCAATGTAGAAGGTTTGTTGGATAAAGTCGATATATTATTTGTATCTTTATAGGCTTTTGTCGTTTACATAGCATTTGAAAAGGATAAATATATAGAAAAAATAAATCAAAAATAGGATGGAAAAAATATGATAATATATTCTTTAGTGAATTTTGAACTATGATAATTAATAACAGTTCAAATTTGAATACAAAATTGAATTTAGACATATTCTAATATTACAAAGGCATGTCGGTCAAGGCTACAAACAACTTAAATACATTATTAATGCAGTGCGTGTATGACCCAAATATCTGAGGGTATTACAAATATGTTATTTCTTCAATTTTTTTGGTTTAAAAGGATGGTAACTCTATTTTTGATTTTTCATTTGATATTCGTATTGGATTAATACTAATTTTGATTTGTGCCACACAAGGACCTATTCAAGGGGTATTGCTCCCTATCAAGAATGAGTCCTTCTATGTATACCTCCTCGTAACTTTGAAAAGAGCAAATTGTTTAACATTAATTTTTTATGATTTCAATCGAAGAAAATGAACTCCCAAAATTTTCTTGTATTTCTTATGTATAAAATAGAGATTTTTTATGATATTTTTCATAAAAATAATTAAAATGTTATACCACAAAACTGATTGACCCAATCAAATGACTTCTTTTCTACAATTTCCACATTTGTCATAAGGGTGTAATGGATAAAGACAATCAAGAACTTTTGGCCTGGAGACTTGATTGATTCTCATTCATTTTGAACAATAAAATGTATACATACTAATAAGTACTAATTAATATACCAAAGTGGATTTAATCTAAGCAAATGTTGCTTATACTTAGGAATAACTGGAAAAAAATGCATGTTCGTTTCACTTTGTAGTGAATATATTGATCAATTATCATCAAATATACTATTTAATTAGTTTTAATAGGCTTATTTCTTATCAAAATAAGAAGTCAGAGGCAACACCAACAACATACCTGCAAAATTTCACTGAGGGAAGTTTGTGGAAGGTAGAGTGTAAGCAAGCCTTACCACTAGTGTTAATATTATTCTTCCGCAAATAAAATACACCTTGGAACCTTCTCTAGAACAGATCATGTTAACCCATCCATCACCAAGAAAAATGGGAAAGAGTTGAGAATTAATCCCTATTGTATTCCCATCTCATATGGGAGTGCTCTGAGTCTCCTCCTGTAACACCCTAGAAATTTTTTGAACTGAGACTCGAACCATCCTTCGTTGTGAGTAGGATTTTACCGAGGAAATTAAAATTTCTTTAGTGTTAAGGTCACTAGATGTAGCACCTTGAGTTCCACTAAGAACTAAAGAGAGTTCATTCAAGTCATTCCTAAGTTCCTTTAAGTTTTGGGTCAAATTCAAACGACCATAACTCTTAGTACATGAGGAGTTAGGTGGGCTACAAGGTATCCAATGAAAGAGCTTTGAATTATCTTTCCAACTTCACCAAGTTTGCTAAGTTTCGAGTTTGGATGAGTGAAATATGCCCTTTTGAAGTCAGGGTGTCCAAACAAGGAAAGTTACCCAAAAATAGTAAGGGGTATTTTGGTCTTTTCCTTACCCAATCAGATTTAATCCATTTTTAGTAAGGTTTTAAGGGTCTAATCCTATTAGTTTCAGTTTTATAATCCTAATATACGCCTAGGGTTTTAGTTGAGAGTTCAAGAAGAGAAAAGAGGAAAGGATCAAGGCGTTCGTTGAAGTTCTTGAGTTCTTTTGCGGATTTTCGCCATGGGTTTAATCCCTAAGAGCTATGTAAGCTTCCATAGTGATGGGTTTGTTCACCCACACACCAATCAGGTTATTTTTAGCGCAAATTTCATTCTTGAAGTTGAAAGATTAGAGTTCTTGATGAGTCATTGATAGGTGTTCTTGAATTTCATTCTAAATCTTGTTGTGTTGGGGTTTTGATGATTGTAAGTGAGTGTTTTAAGGGATTTATTGAGTAGATTAGAGTGTACTTATGTTAAGTAATCGAATCCAAGTGATTGGGGAAGAAATCTTTCGATTCTAGGCGAATTAGGGTGAGAAAACGAGCAAATAAATTTGTCGAATTTTCTGGATTGGGGCCTGGCGTGTCGCGCCATCCAGAGCACCCGAAACCCTCTTTTGAATTTTAGGGGTTGGCGCCCCACGCCACTCAGTGTGCCAGGGGTTGCCTGCCCCATTCAGTTTGTTGTCGGTTGCTCCATTTGAGTTCGTTTAAAGCGTACCTTCATTCCTTTTCGATTCTAACTACTCTAAGCTACTTCTAAACACCTAGAAATCATTCATAACATGATCATAACCTTGAATTCATAATTCAAATTCAAGGTAGAGTTAAGAGTTAATTTTTTGAGAATTCTTTCGAATATTCTAAGAAAGTCTCTTTGAGTTCTTTAAGGAATCTTCTATAACTTCTAGTAACTTGTTTCAAGACTCGAGCAAGTGAGTGTGAGGATGAGGAGAATGTATTCATGAGTCTACTTTGTCATCATGAGATCTTTCATATCATGAACCATAACTCTTGAATTCATAATTCACATTTAAGAGGGAGTTAAGAGTAGAGTTCAAAGAAGCCTTTGAGTTCAATTATGAATCCTTTGAGATCCATTATAGATTTGAGTTAAGTTTTGAGTAAGTAAGTACGATAATGAGAAGAGTCATATACATGAGTTCCTTATTGATATTCTTACCCTTGAGTCGAGTCGTTCATGCCCATAACCTCCGCATGAACTTCATCAGTTGAGTACCTTTGAAAGGAGTAGTATCTTCAAGTTCTAAGTCTTAAGTATTGAGTTCCTAATCCCCTGTGAGATTATATTTGTAATCATGGGACTATTACATGTTACCCATGAAGTCCTTGAGTTGAATTGTTCATGCCCATAATTCCGCATGAACCCTATAAGTAGAACAGTCTTGAGATGAGAAGTATCTTTGAGTCCTTGAGTTGAGTAGTCTATGCTCATAATTTCAAACCCTCTGAGTTGATCATTCTTGAAATGAGTGGTAGCTTTGAAGTTTTTGAGTTCCAAGTGTTGAGTTCTATCTAAGTTTATTGAAAACCTTGCATTTAGTCGTTCACGCCCATAATTCGGCATGAACCATATTTTAAGGAAGTCTTTTACAAACGTTTTAACTTTGTTTTAAGACTTAAGCTTTGAGTTGAGTAAAGAGTAAGAGTAAAGATCATTTCTTCAAAGATTATACGGGAACTAAGTATTCCCAAGAGTTAAAATGTTTTCACATTTGAGCAAGGAAGGAAACGCCGATTTCCAATTAAGAGAGCCTTTGAGCTAGCTTTTGAGTAATTATCTCAAATCACAGAAAGAGTTTTATTTTTAAAACATATGAGCTGAGTATATTTTGGGAGTAGTATTGAGCACCGATATGGGGACGCGAGTTCATAATAACTCAGGTCTCCAAAAACATGTAGCCATCATGGGTAGAAAGGATCATACTTTTTAGATGACTCTTTGGTGCTTCTTAGCATAGACTAGTGGATCCACTTAGTTAAGGTGTTCTATATAACAACAAAGTATAGGAAAGTTCTGGCAGCGTGGGCAAGACGTTGTATCATCAATTAGGCTCATAGTGGTGGTTGCCGGTTAGAGAAACTCCCACAGAGTTATATTGTATTTTTATATACACATTGAGTATTATTATATTTTTCAATACATTGAGTTGCTATCTACAATTTTACACCTTTCTATATATATATATTGCATCTTTTACTATTGTTTTATCCTTGAGTATCATGAGTTGAATTGTGCTTCATTAAGTCGAGTACCTTATTGTTGAGTTGAGCCCCATTTCACTGAGTTGAGAACCTTATTACTGAGTTGAGTATTTTATCCTTGAGTACTTCTGAGTTGAGTAAGTTTGAGTATCCTTGAGTATTCCTTGAGTTGAGTAAGTTTGAGAAGAGGCAAGTATGTTTCCCTTTTTATCAAGTTTCAAGCTTATGTTATGCTTTAGAATTCCCCTTACATGCTCGTACATTCCATCTGATGAGCCATTTGGCCTGCATCCTTTCATGATGCAGATTTTGGTATTCGGGATCATCAACAGGAGATTCGTTGATACCACATAGAGTTCGAGTTAGATATGATGAGTCTCCTTGCTTTCGAAGGATTTCATTTACATTTCAGTTATATCAATTGTTAGGATGTCGTGGGTCTTGTCCCGACTTCCATCTTTGTCGGTTAGAGGCTTCATAGATAGATAGTAGAGTTTGAGAAGACTGTTTCATTTATCTTATTAAATGCATTAAAGACTTGAGTTGCCTATTGTTGGCTAGTTGAATATTCTATTTTTATTCAGAGTTATTCATTTGAGTTAAAGATTTGTAAGTTTCATGAATTTTATTCAGTTTTTAAGCTTTGTATGCTTGAGTTAGTCTTCTGCCTGTAGTCAGCTAGGATGAGGGTTCGCTTAGGGACCAACAATGGTTCTCGAGTGTAAGCCACGTTCAGGGTGTAGGCTCAGGCCGTGACACCTCCCACCATTCTTACCTGAGTAAGGGTCTCGATACAAAATCAAATTATTATGATACTTGCCATAAATCCCTAGGAGGCAAACATAAACTCAAATGAAAAGTGATAAAAGGAACTAAATATAACTAGCGGAAGCAATAATAATATAAAAAGAGGTCCATATCATAGTTATGTCATATGTATATAAAGATATAAATATACAATAAGGACCTGAAAGTGACCAAGAAAAATGAATACATGCAAAATCAAATCTCAATCTTGATATCATCATAAAAAGAGCGTCTAAAGAACATCAGTAGAGCTATATACAACAAGTGTTTCTAATCAAAATACTAAACATCTAAACAATACAAAATAAGGAAACAAGCAAGCCTCCAAACGTTAAGAGTTCACCACGATCCAAACAACGACAATCTTAGAAGGTAAGAAATTAACAAGGGTGACTTGTACTAGGCGTTGTATCAGAAAAAGATACAAGAGTGTAATATAAATATCAAATAACGGATACTCAGTAGACATCCTACATTTAATAGGATTAGAAAGAAACTACATAAATATAAGAGGCATGGTAAAGCTATGATAGGAAACAACAACTAACTAGAATAATTAAAATAAGTACCTATTGTGACAATATCTATATGATGCAATGCATATGTGACCAATGCATAAAGTAATAAGTCCCGATATTACCTCGTCGGCCGCCAGATAGGCTCCTTCAGAAATTTTGCGCACCTGTCAAAGCTCAACCAGAGCTCATTAACATATGCAAGAAATGCAGAAAAGTGCTACTCAAAATTATCCCTCGAGCTCATAATCAAGAGTACAATAGTCTATCTTCCAACAAAACCTTAGATATCAGTAAATTTAGAAACAAATCTCCTTCAGCGTAACAACCCTTCTAATTATTTGTGAATTTTATCGATTTTTTTATTTTAATAATTTTAGTAATTTTTATTAGTAATTTATGACTTTGTGGAATGAGTGACATGATTTTGATACAGATAAATGATTATTTTATTGCTAATAATAATGAAAAAAAGTGACATTGAAAGTAGAGACAAAATGAATTTTTAAAATAGAAAAGGAAAAAGAAAAAAAGAAAATATATAGGGATGAAACGTGCAAAGTCAGAGGTAAAAAAAAGAATGACCGCAGAAAGGGGAGGAGAAATTTAAGTTTTTTTTGTCTCAAAGCGTTAAGGTAATGATTCTAGTCTTTTTTATTAACCTTTTCGTTAGGTATGGAACTCACACTCTCAATAGTTTAGGTATGAAACTAAAAAAAAGAGATAGTTTAGGTGTGTTTTTGGCACTAATCTCTAAAAAAATTAAGGTAGAAACGTGTAAAATTTATAATGAATTAAGAAATATAGCCATGAATTCTTAGAACAAAATCTTGATTTGGGGTCGAATAATGGTCTATTTTAGCTCAAATTTGGCATGCAAGTTTATTTTATTAAGAGTGAAAATAATCGAGAAGAAAATTTTAGATTTGAATTAGAAGGCTTAGGGTGACTTTTAACCCATTTTTTTTAGTTGAAACTAAATATAGCAATATGGGTGTCACTAGATTTGTATTCTTATAAGGATTTTACATATGAATAAATTTTGACCATTTAGAAGCGTTACAAAAGAGAAAAATCGTAATTTGACGTTTGAGCTTTAGTTAGAGGCAAGTAGAAATTTCTTCTCACACCCCGAAGCTACTCCCAGGACGCGGACACGGGACCTAGGATCACGAGTGATCCCAAGCTAACCCTGCTGGCATATCATAAGCATAATAAACTAAACTAAAGTAAACAAATACTGTGTGAAAGCTTAATCATCAAGTAAACTGAAATGATGGGGAATACCCATACACTATCTGAGTATATAAAAACTGAGAGTTTAACAACACCTGAAAAGTCAGACTCAAATGCTAAAGCTGAATCTAACTATGTCTGAAAATAAGCCTCTAACTGACTAGAAGTGTTGGGACATGCCCCAGCTAAATCTAGCAAAAACTGAAACTAAGACTAAAAATAGAAAGGAAACATGTCTGTCGTCCTCAAAGAATGAGGACTCACCACTGATGCTACTGAGCTGAAGATGGGGAACCGATCTATGCATGATCTGAAAGCTGAGGGCCTGAACCTACATCACAAGAAAATGTAGCGCAGAGTATGAGTCAGTACTTGAAAGGTACTGAGCATGCAAGATAGAATAAAGCTGAACAATAATCATAACTGAACCAAAACATATATTTGAGCAATGATAAGAAATAAGCATGATACTATACTAAGAATACTGAAAATGAACTAACTTAATGCAATGACCAAGTTTATAAACTGCTAAGACTGAAATCTGACTGTAACTGATAACATGGTCAATTCACTAGAATCTGACTGGATTGTGGAAGCTACTAATAATCGACATAAAACCACATGAGCTAAATGTGGAGTCTTATGTATACGCCCTATCGAGAGGACCCAATATACCTTGTCAAGGTATAAAGGCATGACTGACGTGATCACTAAAATGTAATGCCAAACATAGGGTACTTAACCTAAGGGCACGTAGTTCTGTGACTTGAGGGTGATTGACCCTAGTCCATTCGATATTAAGCTTACTCCCAACTAAAATGTATAAAATACAACATAACTTAAATAACTGGATAGCTCGAGATTCTGACATGCTAACTGAAAATGCAACATTAAGTACTGATAATGAAATATTCTTAACTAAGGCATGTATATAATACATTATAACTGAAATATTGAATAGCTCAAAATACTGGCATGCAGATACTCATACTTGAAAACTCTTTCTAAAAAATAACTCAAAATCATATTATACTATGATCATTGATGACTCGGGAAGTCATACTGCACAAACATTGATGGTATTTCTAGATACCATACTGCTCATATATTGATGGCCTACTCGATTGTCATACTAATCATGTTTTAGAAGCTCTTTTTCAAAACTCATCTTAACTTTCTCAAAAACTCAGTTTAAAAACTCAAGTGTTGGCTTTAAAAAACTTCTCAAGATTTATAACTCAAAATAGGGTTCATGCTAAAATATACTGATAATGTGATGTTCAAAGCAAGAGCATGTATATCTGTTTAACTGACCTAGCATATGTAATTCGTGAACGAAGAGAATCTACACAACTAGGATTCTGAGTTTCATGCAAAGAACTAAGCAACGATTCCACAAAAACATCATAATCTAATTAGAAATATTCTAACAGCTAAATCACAACTACTATCTAAGGTTTTAGAAACCTTATGTCTAAGCAAGATATAGAAATCAAAAAGCTGACTGAATTCTAGAGACCTAGTAGATGAAAGGAATCCACTAGTGAAATCCCACATACCTGGTGACAAAATTCATAGAGAAATTTTTCAATTTCGGGGTTGGAACTTGAAGGAACTTGTTGGTTGTTCTTGGGGAAAACTGCGCCTCTTTATCCTCTTTTGTTATAAGTTATGGTGAATTTTGGTGAATAAAGGTTTTGGTTATATTCTGACTAGGTTATTAGGCTTAAACTGAGTAAGACGATGTAGTTTAGGCATCAAACAACGTAGTTTAAGTGCCCAACACATAGGGGAAAAGACCAAAATGATCCTAACTTAATTCTGACGAAGCCCATCCATGGAAGGACCTACGGTCCGTCGTTTCACCTATAGGCCGTCGTTTGGGTCCGTCGATCATGATCTGCCTGACAGGGCTTCACTAAAATGAGCATAACATTTTACATTGAGATCGGCTTTCAGCAAACTCAGTGGCGTTGGAAAGAGGATTCAATTATCTTTCATTTTATAGGTAACGGGCCACCTAATTTCTTGTGTGCTAAGAGTTATGACCATTTAAAGTTGACCCCACAATAATTTCCCTCTAGCTGGCTGCTGACCTTCACCTACGGTCCGTAGGTCCAACCACGGACCATACTGGTCGACCGTGGGTGGGATCAGAGACTATAAAGATTTGGGTGTTAACGATGGAACTCCACCTACGATTCGTGGTCCTACCTACGGTCCGTGGGTGGTTCCGTTGGTACTGGCACCAGATTTTCTGAAAACTAAGATTTTCTTCATTTTGAGATTCAAGGTGTTACATTATCTCCCCCTTGGGAACATTCGTCCTCGAATGAAGTCTAAACAAGTTGGATAGAGAGGTAAAGAGCTGCAAACCTTGCCACTAATTACTAGAAACTGATTTATGACTGAACTAAGTTCCAAGAACAAGAAGATACGTTGAAAAAATGCAAGTACAAACTGAGGAACATGATACTAAGACTGAATCTGCGCATGAATAACTGAAAAACTGAAGAGGAACTATTACGTCAAGCTGGAATGGAATCGAAAAGAAAGAGGTGAGGATACTTGGCCTTCATGGCTGCTTCTGCTTCCCAAGTATCTCCCAACCAAGTTTGTCAAATCTCATCACACCCTTCATAGGTGATACTTTAGGGAAGAACCCAATCATCTATCTCAAACTCTAAGTTCTTTCTCCTTACATTTGCATAGGTCTTCTGACGACTCTGGGCTGTCTTAAGTCTATCTCTGATGAGCTGAACTTTTCCATAGAATCATGAACGGAATCTGGCCCAATCAAGGTTGCTTCACCTACTTATCCACCTTAGGAACACATAAGTGACCATCTCCCCATTGGGAGAAAACCTCTACTTTTTATTGATCAACTGCACCCTTCAATTGAAGCAATATCAGATCATTATCTTGCTTTTCCTTAACCTTCGCTACCAATGAAGATTCTAACCCATTTTGAACTGTTACACCACTCTCTGATATGCTCATAAGATGAACTCCTAAGTGAGCAAGTCTGTGAACATCCCTTGCTAGTTCATTTATTTCTTCCTCAACATGTGCTACACTACCCATAGATAGTCTGCTAAGAGCATCTGCCACTATATTGGCCTTACCAGGATGGTAATGCACACTTATATCATAGTCCTTGAGGAACTCAAACCATCTTCTCTGGTGAAGATTCAACTCTTTCTGGGTGAACACAAACCGAAGGCTCTTATGGTCTGTGAACACATCAACTTGAACACCATACAAGTAATGTATCCAAATCTTAAGTGCAAACACCACTGCTGCAAGCTCGAGGTCATGAGTTGGATAGTTCTTCTCATGCACCTTAAGATGTCTAGAAGCATAAGCTATAACCTTACCTCGTTGAAATAACACACAACCTAGGTCGACTCTGGATGCATCACAATAGATAACATAACCGTCTAAACCCTCTGGTAGAGTCAAAACAGGAGTTGTAGTCAACCTAGTTTTCAGTTCTGCAAAGCTTTTCTCACAATCATCTGACCACTGAAACTTAACCTTTTCTTAGTCAACTTAGTCAATGGAGAGACTATGGATGAAAATCCTTCCACGAACCTTCTGTAATAACTGGCAAAACCCAAGAACCTTCTAATATCTATAGGAGAGGTAGGTCTGGGCCATTGTTTCACTGCTTCTATTTTCTGAGAATCCACTTGAATCCCATCACTAGATACTATATGACCAAGGAAAGCAACGGATTGCAACCAAAACTCATATTTACTAAACTTAGCAAATAACTAGTGATCTTTAAGAGTTTGCAGGACAACCCTCAAATGAGTCGCATGTTCTTCCTCATTCCTAGAGTAAATGAGGATATCATCAATAAAGACGATAACAAACAAGTCCAACTACTACTTGAACACTGTAACGACTCAGAAAAATGATAGGTTAAGCAAGAGCCTATGACTTTGTGTTGACTTTATAATGAGGTTTTATGAGGGGTTTTTATGTAATTTCATTTTAATTGTTTATTATGTGGGGTTGATTTTAAATGGTTTTGGGTCTTAAAACATTCCTTTAACTTATTATTTTCCCAAATCAAATCCCAAGTTCTTTCTCTCTAAATATTTCTCTCAAGTTCAAGGAAGAAGAAGGGTGAAGAACTAGGGTTTCAAATTGGAGGCTTCTTTCATCGATTTTCGTGGGCTTTTTCAATATTAAGGTATTGGGACTCTTCATCTTTGATTCCTTTTTCAATCAAAGAGCTAATTCAAAGTATTTTCAAAGTTCTTCAAATGATTCTAAGCATGGGTTCTTGCATTAAATGATTTTTTTTTGATGATTTATGTTATTAATGGTGTCTATTGATGGTTTTAAGAAAGAAATTTCCATGAACCCATGTCTTGGCAAGTTTCCTAAAGTTGGCTTATGAAGTGGGTTT
>JAJOOO010025851.1:0-19234 GCA_029582685.1 Solanum piurae | reverse complement strand
GGGATAGTGGCCCAGAAATTCCCAAATTTTTGTTTCTTTTAATTAACGAAGGTCCGGGTCGTTACATTTCGAATTCATTAAGAGGCTTTTTAAAAAAACAAAAACAAATGGACTTAATTGGATGAATTTCAATGATTAAGATTCATACCTAAAAACAAACACACTTAATAGACTGAATCTGAATGATTAAGATTCAAATCTCCATTAAGTGCAAACAAATGAGGCCTAAGTGTTGGTGGGCGTTGATTCCACGTGAAACAACAATCAATGTCCTTCCAAGGGACTCCTTCATGAGTTATCATGTCTTGTGTGTGAAATACGTCACCAATATAAGGCTTATGAGTAAAGATCTAGTTGTTTATGAAACTCCATCGATTGAATACGAAACTCAACCCTCAATTTTTCTATTGCTAATTTGATAAAGTGTAATAACTAAGGGACAAATCCATTAATACTTAATTTAATTGCTTTGATTTAGCCCAATATTTTACATGCCACACTAGTTCTTGTAAAAAAGCATTAGGCATTTTTCATTAGACTAATTTCAAATATAAACAATAAAGTAATTAGCTTACAATAAATATAGTCATATTTTATTTACATAAAATATCTAAAATTGATACGAAGTATACGCTGACTATACGGTATAACTTGCCAAAAGTCATAAAAAAATATACATTGACTATACAATATAATTTACCTATACATGAGTTGTACATTATGATACACTCAAAAAGTTGAATATAGTTTAGTTATACAAGAAATATACATTGACCTATTCAATATTGATCAACTCAAAATCACCTCTAAATTTAAATATGAAATCCTCTCTATGTTTTGAGTGAATATCAAGTTTTTTAATATATAATTTGCTATAAAAGATTCATGTTTGTGGTACATAAATTTTTGTTTATAAAAAAATAAGAAGAAGAAATAGTAGCAGCAACAACAAAGAACAAACATCAACATCAACAAGAAGAACCAGAAGAAGCGAGAAGAAGGCAAGAAGAAGAAAAGAAGACGAGCCAAACTTTGTAAGACAAAATGACTGAATGGCTACTTATTGTAATAAATGACTTATTTTTTTAACCGGTCTATTGTTTGTGTAAGAAATATAACATAATGGATATTTTGTTTAATTTTCCCCATGTTCAAACAACAAAAGATTATCATTTAAGTGATAAGTCAAATGTCATGATTATATTGTTGATCAAATGACCCAATATCTTGTTTTTACTTCTTAGAGCAAGTTTGACATTGTTGTTGGGAGGTCAAAATTATTTATTTTTAAAAAATTAAGGCATTTGACAAATTTGTAAAACTGTTTTTAAATGGAAGCAAAAGTAGATTTCTGTTGTTAGGAAGAAGCTAAAAATTTCTGCTTCTTAAAAAAGCATAAACAAAAAATTATTTTTTCAAGATCAAAATATCTCTTCCATATATACATATTTACCAATATATCACTTATTAATTAATTAGCATATCTCATAAGTTTGGTTAAGTTTCATATAAGAATTTTATATTTTATTTTTTATATAATATTTTTTTATTTAATTTTACATGTACATATTGTTATATTATCTTATATTTTATATATTATTTTACATATTATTTTGCAGGATTATGAAAAAGGTAACAACAATATTTTTGTAGAATTATATCAATATTTAGTTTATGTTTTTATCAATCTATGTATAATATTGATTGAAAATTTGAATATGTACATTTTAGTTTAATAAAAAATAAATTTAATTAAAAAATTTATAGTAGACATTTAAAATAGTTTCTCTCTATAAAATAATCTTAATATTAAAAGTAAATTGATACTTTCCCTTTATCGTAATTCACTCTAAAAAACACTTTTAAAAAGAAATTAGTCAAACACAATCAGCTTATCAAAAATATTTTTCAAATGAATCAGCCAAACACAAATTGCTTTTTCTATTTTTTTTTTCGAAAGCACATTTTTAAAAAGCTATTTTGAAAAAATGCTTCTAAAGATAAACAATTTTAGTAGTAATGTAATGACTCGGTTGATCATTTTTTAAATTTTTTGAAAAATTACCATTTTACCCCTCTCAATATTGACCTCGAGTCATTTCTGATTGGATTTTGAAATTGATTTCGAGCTTTGAGTAAAAAATTGTGAATTATAAAAGTTTTAAAATCTTGAAAAGCTAAAGTAGTTAAAAAGTTCTTTTGAAGTTTCGAGTCTCGAAATAGAATTCCTTCGATAACATCAGTCCCGGAATGTGAAAATTGGTGTGATAGAATTGTCAGTTTCAAATTCGGAGTCTTTTCATGGATTTGAGGTCCTAAGTTGGAAATTTGTGAGATTTCACCCTTTAGGTTGATTTTGGTCAACATTTTAGGTTCGAATGCTCGGATCGGCTTTCTGATAGTTTTCGTAGAATTCAGGGATGATTTTAGGCTTAGGAGAGGTCGTGGTCGAATTTTCAGAGTCCCCGAGCTTGATTTTTACCTATTTAGGCGTTATGTTCGTTCTTTGTGGCTTTCACAGTTTTCAAGTCAAAGAGACCTCAGATTTGTATTTTGATGGTTCCATTGATTCCAAAATATCGAGTTTATTCAAGTTGTATATTTATTTTTATGTATTCGGGGTTCCAAATGAATCTCGAGGGTCTGCTTGGGAATTATTTGCCTTGTGTGATTTGCTGGTTTAAGTGTTTTTGTGCCAGGTGCGTTGTTCATCGCTATCGCAAGACCTTCTCTCACGATCGTATAGGGTCCATGTATAGGTCATTGCAATCACATGAGTTCCAATTGTGATCACGATGATCAACTTTAATGAGTTGACCTGCTTACTCATCACGATCGTGAGGCCTTAGGTCGTGATCGTGATGAGTGATTTTTGCCTGAACAAAATGTTTTCCTAAAATCGGGGGTTTAACCCATTTCACCATCTTTGAGTATTGAGAACTCGGTAGAGGCGATTTCAAAGTGCATTTTCAAGATTCGACTTTAGAGCAACAATTTCTACATCCCTAACTCATTTCCCCTCTTATTAATGAGTTGTTTTGATGATTACAATCAATTTTTTGACTCCCATTGAAAGGGGTTTTGAAAAGGTTGAAGGAGTCTGATAAATTGGCGATTATGAGTTGAATACAACTCCATTTTTGCAATGGTTTTCACCAATGAATTCCAAATGCTTTGGGTACATATTTATGTAATAATTTTCAAATTCAAATATTATATTTGAAATTGTATTTTGAGCCGATTTGACCCATTTATTTAAATTACTTGATATGATTATTATTTTTTTCGAAATCTCATTGGAAATATGTCACTCCCCAAGCCTACACCCTGGGTAGGACTGGCACTCGAGAACCATTGTTGGCCCCAAGAGAACCCTTGGCCTGGCTTACTTACTCAGCGGAAGACTTAACTTAACAAGATAATCTCAAAACATAACTTTAAGGAGATAATAACTTAGCCAAAATGGAAACTCAAGTCTTAAACGTATACAACTGAAATGAATAAGACTAAATAACTATAACTATCTGTCTATGAAGCCTCTAAAATAAAGAGGGATGTCGAGACAGGACCCCCGATCATCCTAACAACTGAAAACTAGAAAGCAATGTCAAAAGGAGCCCTCCGGAAGGCAAGGAGGCTCACCAACAGACTCTGAGTGCTCAACAGGATCAACGAGGCGCTGGATGCTTATCCTGGTTACATGCGTTTGCATCATAAGATGATACAGGCCAACTGGCATCAGGACATTGAATGTACGAGTATGCGAGTTGGAATTCTAAACATAACTTAAGCTGGAAAAGAATCTGAAAGAAACACTTACCTTGGCTTTACTCAACTCCTAAATAACTTAACTCAATATAAAGCAATAAAACACATGTAATATACAGAAAGGTTTTAAAATAGTAGAAAGCAACACAGTTCGTTAAAGAAATGCAATAACAAACTCAACTGTACTTGTATAATAAAGTAATATAGTTTCTGTGGGAGATTCTCTAACCGACAACCACCACTATGAGCCTAAGTGGTGATACAACGTCTTGCCCACGCTGCCAGAACTGTCCTATACTTTGCCGTCATATAGAACGCCTTAACTAAGTGGATCCACTAGTCTATGCTAAAAAACACTTAAGGAGTCATCTAAAAAGTATGATCCTTTACTACCCATGATGGTTACATAGTTTATGGAGACTTTGAATTATCTGAACTAAAATTCGTCCCCATATCGATGCTCAATACTAATCCTAAAATATACTTAGCTCATATGTTTGTAAAAGCAAAACTCTTTCTTTGGTTTGAGATAATTACTCAAAAACTTAGCTTAAAAGCTCTCTTGGAAATCGGTGTATCCCTTTCTTGTTCAAATGTGAAAATATTTTAAACTCTTGGGAATACTTAGTTTCCTTATAACTTTTGAAGAAATGAACCCAACTCTTTACTCTTTGCTTAACTTAAAACTTAAGTCTTAAAACAAAGTTAAAACGTTTGTGAAAGGCTTTGAAAAACTCTATGAACTTCTCTTTAACTTGACTCTTGACTTCTCTTGCCTTGACTCTTAACTTCTTTTGACTTGACTCTCAACTCTCCTTGAATTGAATTATGGATTCAAGGATTGTTATTTGTGATAGGAAAGATCTCATGATGCTTAGGAGTGTTTTTAGATAGCTAAACATGAGAAAATATCAAGAAATCACTGCCTTAAAGATGGTCCGCGATGCGGAGATGTATTTAAATTTTTGGTCGCGAAAATAAATTTTGAGGTAGAATGGTCCGTGACAAAGAACTTTTTCTCAAATCTGAGGAGCAGGTCCGCGACGCGGCCCCACTGCCCAGATTCGCCCAACTTTTTCCTTCTTCGTTTTCCAGTCCCAGTTCACCTAAACTCGACTATTTTTCTCAAATTCTCTTTAGATTCAGATACCCAGCAAATGTACCCAAGATCCTAACTCAAAAAAACTCTAAAACTCGACGCAACAATCTCAAGAACTCCTTAATTCAGCCCAATTCAAGTACGAAAACAAATTTAAGAAAACATATCAAGAACATCAGTTTTTAACCCTTTTTAGAATGAATTTCGCTGAATTAAACATGATTGGCGCGTGGGTGAGCGAACCCAATGCTATGAAAGTCTCACATACCTTGTAGGATTAAATCCTTGGCGAAATCCACAACCAAATCACACGATCTTGGCGAATCTTGAGCTTTTCTTCTCCTTTCTCCTTTTTTTTTCTTTTCTCCAAGCCCTAGCGTGAATCTCCAATTGACTAAACTGATCTAATTCTGATTTGATCCTAATTAAACTCCAAAAATCGAAATAAAATAATAGGGTATGGAAAAGACCATAATACCCTTCCAAAATCTGGATTGGACTTTCCTTATTTGAACAACCCAACTTCCAATGGGCATAACTCACTCATACGGACTCGGAATTGCACAAACTCGACGGCGTTGTAAAGATTATTCCAAGATATTTCCTACGATATCTTGAAACACACTTAACTCATCCTGATCTAGGAGTTATGGTCGTTTGAAGTTGACCAAAAACTCAACTTAACACACTTAACAAATTTTCCATATTTTTATATTCTTTCCAAAAATGATTATTTCCAATTCTTAACTTCTTTCTAGTTCTTTCAAATAGCGAGATGTTACGATATCTCCCTCTTGGGAATATTTGTCCTCGAATGAGATTACTCTTACTAGTCTAAGGGTGTAACATCTAACATTCAACTCAAATACCCAACAAGCAATGCAAATACAATGTGCCAACTTAAAAATTAAAGAGTACTAAGAAGAGAATTAGTACCTTGATCTGGAATTTCTCCCGTCTCAAAGAGATGTGGATACATCTTCTTCAGCTTCCCAAGTAGCTTCCTCAACAAATTGGTTTCTCCAAAGGACTTTGACTGATGCTACCTCTTTTGTTCTCAACTTGCGAACTTGGCAATATAGAATCTGAACCGGAATCTCTTTATAAGATAAACTATCATTGATCCCAATATCTTCAGTTGGTATGATCAATGAAGGATCGCCCATGCACTTCCTCAACATGGAGATGTGAAATACCAGATAGACCGCGGCTAATTCTTGTGGTAGCTCCAACTCATAAGCTACATTACCAACCCTTTTCGATATTCTGTAAGGGACAATATATCGGGGACTAAGCTTCCCCTTCTTACCAAATCTCATAACACCCTTCATGAGTGAAACTTTAAGATATACCCAATCATCTACTTTAAACTCTAACTCCCTTCTCCTAATATCAGTGTAGGATTTCTGATGACTCTGCGCCGTTTTCAACCTCTCTTGAATCACTTTCACCTTCTCCATAGCTAGATGAACTAAATCTGGTCCTATCAACCCAGCTTCACCAACTTCAAACCATTCAATAGGAGATCTGCATCTTCTCCCATAAAGAGCTTCATAAAGAGCCATCTGGATGTTAGAGTGGTAACTATTGTTGTAAGCAAACTCAATAAGAGGTAGGTGATCATCCCAATTACCTTTGAAATCAATCATATAATCCCTCAACATATCTTCTAAAGTCTGAATAGTGCGCTCTGCTTGACTATTCGTCTGAGGATGAAAAACAGTATTCAAGTTCACCTTTGAACCCAAACCTTTCTGAAAATATTTCCAGAATTGTGCAGTAAATTGCTCACCTCTGTTTGAAATAATGGAGACCGGAATCCATGAAGTCTTACCACCTCTTGAATATACAACTTAGCATAATCTTCTGCTGAATGGGTAGTCTTTACCGGCAAAAAGTGGGCTGATTTTGTCATTCTATCAATAATCACCCAAATAGAATAATGCTACCTGTGAGACCTTGGTAGACCTTTGATGAAGTCCATATTGATCATCTCCACTTCTATTTTGGAAGTTCTATATTCTAAGCCAAATCACCAGGCCTTTGGTGCTCTACTTTAACTTGTTGGCAATTCGGGCACTTAACAACAATTTATGCAATGCCCTTATTCATACTACTCCACCAATAAACTTCTCTCAAGTCACGATACATCTTTGTGGAACCCAGATGAATGGAATATCTAGAGTTATGAGCTTCCTCCATGATCCTCTCTTGGAGTTCATCCACCCTTGGTACACACAATCTGCCTTGATACCTCAACACACCATCTCCCCCTTGTTCAAAAGCCATTACTTTTTGCTTATGAACATTTGCCTTCAATTCAAGCAAAATAGGATCTTGGTCTTGCTTCTCTTTTACTTCTGACACTAATGATGAATCAGCCCCATTAATCACCACTACTCCTCCTTCTGTGGAATCCATTAGTCGAACTCCTAACAGTGCAAGTCTATGCACATCTTTCGCTAACTCTCTCTTTTCTTCATCAACATGGGCGGTACTACCCATAGACAACCTGCTTAAAGCATCAACAACAATATTAGCCTTACCTGGGTGATAAAAAATACTCATGTCATAATCCTTGAGTAATTCTAACCACCTCATTTGTCTGAGATTAAGCTCTTTCTGAGTAAACACATACTGGAGACTCTTGTGATCGGTGAACACATCCACATACACCCATAAAGATAATGGCACCATATTTTCAAAGTAAATACTACGACATCTAACTCCAGATCATGGGTTGGATAATTCTTCTTATGAACTTTCAACTGTTTGGAAGCATAAGCTATAAATTTACCATTCTTCATTAACACACAACCCAAACCAACTCTAGACGCATCACAATATACAACAAATCCTTGCGCACCTTCTGGTAAGGTCAATATTGAGGTAGTAGTCAACCTCTTTTTCAATTCCTGAAAGCTTTTCTCACAAGCGTCAAACCATTGAAACTTCACTATTTTCTGAGTCAACTTGGTCAAAGGAAACGAAATAGACGAGAACCCTTTGATGAACCTTCTATAATAGCCAACCAAACCCAAGAAACTCTTAATATCAGTTGGAGATGTGGGTCTAGGCCAATTCTGCACTGCCTCTATCTTTTGGGTATCAACTCTAATTCCATCATCGAAAACTATGTGGCCCAACAATTCCACAGACTCAAGCCAAAACTCACATTTAGAGAACTTAGCATATAACTCCTTATCTTTCAAAGTCTGAAGAACTACTCTAAGGTGGCTAGCATGATCTTCCTCATTCCTCGAATAGATTAGGATGTCATCAATGAACACGATAACAAACATATCTAAATAAGGCTTGAATACTCTATTCATAAGGTCTATGAACGCTGCAGGTGCATTTGTTAAACTGAACGATATGAACAAAAGCTCATAATGACCATAACGGGTCCTGAATGCTGTCTTTGGAGTATCACATTCCCTTACTTTCAACTGATGATAACCTGATCTGAGGTCTATTTTTGAAAAACATGAAGCACCCTAAAGCTGATCGAAAAGATCATCAATTCTCAGAAGAGGATACTTATTCTTGATGGTAACCTTGTTCAACTGAAGGTAATCTATACACATCCTAAGTGAACCATCTTTCTTTCTCATAAATAAGACCGGAGCACCCCAAGGTGAGACACTTGGTCGAATAAAACCCTTATCAAGGAGAGCTTTCAACTGTTCTTTAAGCTCTTTCAACTTTGTTGGAGCCATTCTATATGGAGGAATAGAGATAGGACGAGTATCTGGAAGAATGTATATGCCAAAGTCTATTTCTCTTTCAGGAGGAACTCCGGGTAGATCATCTGGAAAGACTTCTGGAAACTCTTTTACTATAGAAACTGACTGAATGAGAGGTATCTCAACACTAGAGTCATTAAATCGGACTAAGTGATAGGCACAACCCTTAGAAACTAAATTTCTCGCCTTAAGGTACGAAATGAAATGACCCTTAGGCACTGCTGAACTACTACTCCACTTTATGACTGGCTCATTAGGAATCTGGAACTTGAAAACTCGAGTTCTATAATCTATTGATGCATAACAGGCATGAAGCCAGTCCATACCTAGAATGACATCAAAATCCACCATGTCTAACTCAACTAAATCAACCATGGTGTTCTTGTGATTGATGGACATGACACAATCACGATTTACTCGCTCAACTAGAATAGACTCCCCAACAGGTGTAGAAACACAGAAGGGTTTACAAAGTTTCTCAGGAAGAACATCAAAATTCATCGCAACATAAGGAGTTACAAAAGATAAACTCGCTCCTGAATCTAGCAAAGCATAAACATCATAGTTAAAGACTTGGATCATACAGTGACAACATATGGCGAATCCTCTTGCTCTTGGCGACTAGTGATGGTATAAAGACAGTTTCCTCCTCCGCCTGCCCCTGAAGTAGCTCCTCAAGATACAACTCTATTTGGCAGAGAAACTGAAGAAGACTGGGCTCTATTACCCCCATTACCATTACTATGCCTGTTCTTAGGATAATCTCTCATAAAATGACCATTCTGGCCACACTTGAAGCAACCAGAGGAGCCATCACGACACACCATGAGTGGCTCCTACCACACTTAGCACATGCAGGAGTCTTAGTACCCCCTTGTGCCTTACTACCTTGCGAATGCGCAGGTCTAGCTCTGAAGTTTTGAGAATTATGACTATTGTACTCACATTTATTCCTTGGTGCAAGTGCAGTAGTAGATGATGGATCAGGTCCTTTCTTCTTATGTTGGAAAGAAGACCGGTTCATAATACTCTTTTGCCTCCTGGATTCATTCCCTGATATATTAGCGCTCTTATTCTTAAACTCTTCTCTATCCCTCAACTTGTCCTCCTCAACTTGTTGCACATGGATCATCAACCTTGTTATGCCCATGTCACCTATTAGCATGGCTGCCTTACTTTCCTTGCTTGACAGACGAGTCAATCCAAGAACGAATAAACTCATCCTGCTCATCATGTCAACAATTATCTATTCGCTTCTCTTAGCTCACGAGGAAACAAATGCCTCATGAAGGCACTCTCGACCATAGTCTAACTCACAATCGGTTATGCGTAAGCATGAGTTAGAAAGAGACTTTTATAGAGATACACTCTATCGCACAAAATGACTATGAAAAAAGTGAAGGAATTCCTAAATGTTGCAGCCTCCTAATTATAAATGTGACGCGCTTCACATCGATAACTAGGACTCTACAGACACGGCTTCATAGACTCCCTAGGACTCTTGAACTCTGTGCTCTGATACCAAGTTTGTCACGCCTCGAGTCTACACCCTAGTGGAACTGGCACTTGAGAATCATTTTTTACCCCAAGCAAACCCTTGGCCTGGCTTACTTACCCAGTGGAAGACTTAACTTAACAAGATAATCTTAAAACATAAATTTAAGGAGATATAACTTCGGAAAAATTGGCAACTCAAGTCTTAAACGTATACATTTGAAATGAATAAGACTAAAGAACTATAACTATTTGTCTATGAAGCCTCTAAAACAAAGAGGGATGTCAGGACAAGACCCTTGATCATCCTAACAACTGAAAACTAGAAAGCAATTGAAAAAGGAGCCCTCCGGAAGGCAATGAGGCTCACCAACAGACTCTGAGTGCTCAACTGGATCAACGGCACTGGATGCTAATCGTGGTTACCTGCGTCTGCATCATAAGATGATGCAGGACAATTTTCATCAATACATTAAATATACGAGTATGCGAGTTGGAATTCTAAACATAACTTAAGCTTGAAAAGAATCTGAAAGAAACACTTACCTTGGCTTTACTCAACTCCTGAATAACTTAACTCAATGTAAATCAATAAAACACATGCAATATACATAAAGTTTTTAAAACAATAGAAAGCAACTCAGTTCGTTAAAGAAATGCAAAAACAAACTCAAATGTACTTGTATAATAAAGAAATATAGTTTCTGTGGGAGATTCTCTAACCGACAACCACCATTATGAGCCTAAGTGGTGATACATCATCTTTCTCACACTGCCAGAACTGTCCTACTACTTTGCCATCATATATAGAACGTCTTAACTAAGTGGATCCACTAGTCTATGCTAAAAAACACTTAAGGAGCCATCTAAAAAGTATGATCCTTTACTACCCATGATGACTATATGGTTTATGGAGACTTTGAATTATCTGAACTCAAATTCGTCTCCATATCGGTGCTCAATACTACTCCCAAAATATACTTAGCTCATATGTTAGTAAAAACAAAACTCTTTCTTTGGTTTGAGATAAATACTCAAAAACTTAGCTTAAAAGCTCTCTTGGAAATCGGTGTTTTCCTTTCTTGTTCAAATGTGAAACATTTTTAACTCTTGAGAATACTTAGTTCCCTTAGAACTTTTGAAGAAATGAACTTAACTCTTTACTCTTTGCTTAACTTAAAACTTAAGTCTTAAAACAAAGTTAAAACATTTTTGAAAGACTTTGAAAAACTCTATGAACTTTTGTTTAACTTGACTCTTGACTTGACTCTTAACTTTCCTTGAATTGAATTATGGATTCAAGGATTGTGATTTGTGATATGAAAGATCTCATGATATTTATGAGTGTTTTTAGATAGCTAAACATGAGAAAAGATCAAGAAATCACTGCCTGAAAGTTGGTCCGCGACGCAGAGATGTATTTAAATATTTGGTCGCGAAAATAACTTTTTAGGCAGAACGGACCATGACCGCTCCGCGACGCGGCCCTATTGCCCAGATTCACCCGACTTTTTCCTTCTTCGTTTTCCAGTCCCAATTCGCCTAAACTCGATTATTTTTCTCAAATTCTCTTTAGATTCACATACCCAACAAATGTACCCAAGATCCTAACTCAAAACAACTCTAAAACTTGACACAACAATCTCAAGAACTCCTCAATTTAGCCCAATTCAAGAACGAAAACAAATTCAAGAACGCATATCAAGAACATCAGTTTTCAACCCTTTTTAGAATGAATTTCACTGAATTAAACATGATTGGCACGTTGGTGAACGAACCCAACGCTATGAAAGTCTCACATACCTTGTAGGATTAAATCCTTGGCGAAATCCACAACCAAATCACACGATCTTGGCGAATCTTGAGCTTTTCTTCTCCTTTCTCCTCTTTTTCTTTTCTCCAAGCCCTAGCGTGAATTTCTAATTGACTAAACTGATCTAATTTTGATTTGACCCTAATTAAACTCCAAAAATCGAAATAAAATAATAGGGTATGGAAAAGACCATAATACCCTTCCAAAATCCGGATTAAACTTTCTTTCTTTGAACAACCCAACTTCCAATGGGCATAACTCACTCATACGAACTCGGCGGCATTGGAAAGATTATTCCAATATATTTCCTACAATATCTGGAAACACACATAACTCATCCTGATATAGTAGTTATGGTCGTTTGAAGTTGACTAAAACCTCAACTTAACACACCTAACAAATTTTCCAAATTTTTATATTCTTTCCAAAAATGATTATTTCCAATTCTTAACTTCTTTCTAATTCTTTCTAATAGCGTGATGTTACAAAATACTTGTTTGACTAGATTGTGTTGATTTTGACATCGTTCGAAAGGGAAAAGCTCAAGTCTTGGATTGGTTTGTGATTATTAAAAGCTTGTAGTAACTTGAACCCTCTTTCTTGTATGTGTTGGGGAGTAATGTGAATGAGTTGATGTGTTTATCGCTCAAATTGAATGTCACGTCCCAAAAATGGACGTGATGACACTTGTCTCTTCCCACCAAGACAAGTCAGCCTCAACCCAATGAAAATGAAAGAAAAATGGAAAATAGTAAAAAAAAGAACAAGATAAAGCGGAAAAACTTATTCTTCTTAAAAACTCCAATATCTAGTTGTCACGTTTACAAGCCACTACATGCATAAGTGCGGAATTAAGAAATAGATACAAGTCTTAATATTTTTTCCTCAAACTGAACAAAATGTAACAGAAGGAACGAAAAGGGTCTGCCAAATGACAAACAACTACCTCTTCAAGTCCTTGACGAGCCTCGAGATCAATAGAAGGAGAAAGAGGTCACACGGTTCGGGCTCGGAACCTACATAAGTGTAGATGCAAGGGTGAGTACCAATAACACGTTACCCAGCAAGAAACCTACTAAACAAGAAACTATCCAGAAATTGAATACCCCTTACACTCCAACCGAACCTCCTCAAACTACAACCTACAACCTACATAGAAATCAGCCTAACCTAGCAATTCTACAATACACGATTCACATGCCCAATATTTACAGTTCAATCTTCACAATTTAATAATAAAAAATCAAACAAATCAATATCAATGACAAGTAGTTCAGTCACACATAATACGTTCATCATTTACAATTCACAAGTAAGTCATGCATAAACATCAAGTGTATCAAGTCACAATGATCATCACTAGCCGGAACCATTTCCCATCGGTTTTTAACACTCACCGTCAAAGAACTCGACATGATAACACTTGCCGGTAAAGACCTCGTCATGATGACACTCGCTGGCAAATACCTCGGCATAATAAAACTTGCCGAGAAAGACCTCAACATAATAACACTTCCCGGCAAAGACTTCAACATAATAACACTTGCCGGCAAAGACCTTGCCTTAATAACACTTACCGGCAAAGACCTTGCCTTAATAACACTTACCGGCAAAGACCTCGGCATAATAATCATCACATGTATCATCACGGTGTTCAACAATCAAAGCACACAATTAATATCACACCACATAGAAGAGACAAAAAATTGCACAATTCAAGTGCACATTCATGCTTTCAAGCATTTCATCAATCAAGCAATCAATAAGGGTTTATATTAAAGCTATTCAAATCATCATGTTCCACATAACCTTTTTCATTTTAACTCCTTTTTATTCATTTAGATATAGCAAGTGGATAATTTAAACCCTTCACCTCATTCTCATTACTCCCAACACGCAATCAACAAAGGAAGTATACGAATCCAAACTAGAAAATATGTTTAGGAAGCCACTTGCGTTAAATTGATCAA
The DNA here is from genome assembly GCA_029582685.1 of Solanum piurae. NCBI lineage: Eukaryota > Viridiplantae > Streptophyta > Magnoliopsida > Solanales > Solanaceae > Solanum > Solanum piurae. The sequence goes on along the minus strand of JAJOOO010025851.1, from coordinate 5,344 downwards.
CAATCACTTCAATAATTGAGTCTTCTCCTTCCAAATCACTTCTGAAGCCACACAATTTTTAAATAAGCAAGTATTTACAATCACTTTCCGGAAATAACAACACCCACAACCATTCCCTTGAATGGTGGGTCAATCAACACAAAATGCAATTCTAAAATTAAGGTTTGAATCCAAAAGTTAATACTTGAAAATATTACTCAAGGATTTAGGAAATCATTAGGGAAAATCATTTCGAATAAGGACTCGAAATCAGTTCACAAACTCCATTTTAGCGACGAATTTGGGTTCTTGAAAAACCTCATTATTTACCATTCAAAATCACATATCTTGGTGTTAAAACTCATAATTAATTAATGGAAAATGAAGGTTTAAGATTAAGAATACTTACCCAGATGTTCTAGCACAGAAAATCCTCTCAAAATCGCCACCAAGGGTCCCCAAATCTCAAAATTTGAATTATTGGTAAATCCCCAAAATGGTAGGCCAAAAACCCTCCCAGGTAACGCACAAGTGAACGAGCCTTCGCTTCTGCAAGCTCGCGATCACGAACAGGTCCGTCGTGGTCACGTACAACTCCTTTGCAATCGCGAACAACTCTTTCGCGATCGGGAAGGTCAAGGGAAGTTGACCCTTCGCAAAAGCGAAAAACATCTTGCAAAAGTGAGCCTTGCAGAAGCGAGCCTCGCCAAAGTGAAATCCTCCTCGCGATCGCGAGAGACACTAGATTCAGGCATCAGGAAAATATAGTCAACTCTCAAAACATCGAAAGGACCCTCGAGATTCGTTCGGAACCCTTTACACACAACCACATATGCAAATCAATTATACTCTACGCTCCAGACTCAATGGAACCGTCAAAACACGAATCCGAGGTCTCCTTGACCTTAAATCCTCGAAAATCACAAGAAACTAACTAACACCTAAGAAGGGTAAAACAAACTCGGGACCTCTCAACAATTAACCAAGGCCTCAACTAGGCCTAAAATCATCCATCAAATGCAACAGAACTCTCAGAATTCTGATTCGAGCACTCAAACCCCGAATTTTGACCAAAGTTAACCTAAAGGCTAAAATTCCATAATTTCACAACTTGGGACCTCAAATCTTCAAAAAGACTTGGAAACTGAAACCGACAACTCTCACGGATCAAATTTTACATTTTGGGACTGATGAAATCGATAGAATCCCATTCCGATGCTTGAAACTCCAAAAGACACGACGACCACTTTCTTAACAACTAAGCCTTTACAACTCAAAACTTACCAAAAATCTTAACTTTTAACTTAAAGTTCAAAACCAACTTCTCAAACTCAAACAAAAATGACTCAGGGTCGATATCGAGTGGGGAAGATGATAATTTCTATGGAAAAACCCAAAAATGACTTACTGGGTCATTACATTGAATAAGATTTATAATAGAAACATGGTTACTTAAAAAGACAATGTGTGGATAATGATGTACTTTGCATTGTGAATTGCCTTGAATATAGATATTGATTCGGTGATTGATGTGCTACTTTGGTAGTATGGTTGTGGATGTGAATTTCTTGTGATTATTATCTTTTCATTATTGTGTGAATATACCTATTTTTATAGCTTATGACACACCATAAGGAGATATACTATGACTAATGTTGAGGTCATTATCGGTGCGTGTTATTGATTCCAAGATCACTTTCGGCGAGTGTTATTGATATCGAGGTCATTATCGGTGAGCGTCATTGACATCAGAGTCATTACTAGCAAGTTTTATTGATGCCGAGGTCATTACTGACAAGTGTTGTTGATTCCGAGATCAATGTCATCCAGTGTTATTGATGCTGAAGTTATTGCCGCAGAGTGTGATTGACAATTATGATAGACAAACTTGATCATTGTGATTGATGAATTTGACTATTGTGAATTACAAGTTGACACTTATGATCTAATGAAATGTAACTGTAAAATTGTGACTCTGAAACATTGTGAACTGTACATTATAAACTGCTAGGTTGAGCTGTGTCACGACCCAAAATCCCAGTACGCCGTGAGGGAACCTATTACCCAATAGGCGAACCCTGCTCCTTTATTATCAACTAACAATTTAACTAATGCGGAAATAATATTGAATTAAGAACTAACTCATATAAGTACGGAATAAACGAGTAAAAGTCAAATTATCCAAGGACTTGGTGACACCAATACAAGAGCATATACGAAACAAGTCTAAAAACTAAAATAATTGTCTAGAAGGAAATAAGACATGAAGTAAAAGAGTCTGTAGAATCTAGTACTGCTGAAGAGAAAGCAGCTCACCCTAAATTCCAACAATCAACAATCACGCTCCCACCAACAAATCATGCACCGTTAGTACGTTGCTCAGTTCCTACACGTAAAAAGGGTGCAACAGGTATAGAGTGAGTTGGGAAACACATGTACTCAACAAGCTTTGATTTCTAAACGTTCCTAGAAGCGATAACGAGATATACCCTAATAGTTTCTTTCTCAATATGTATAACTAAGTCATAAAATAAATCATCTCAATATAATAATTAGAACATGTATTTTCCAAAATTAAGATCAATTACACCACCAACAATATCACACAGTATCTCAAATGTATCAAGTCAAATCAGTACCACAGTCATCTTAATAACTCAATGTCATTTGATATAAAAGGCAATGTAGATGAAGTGTAATGCAATGCAATGCACTGGCCAAACACTCGGTATATACCCGCTTACTCTATCAGATAGTTGGGATCCATCGGCATAATATCCCTCGCCGGAACCATTTCCCATCATCTTTGCATGATGTCACTTGCCATAACCATTTCCCATCGACATAATAAATATATAAATCTCATAAATAACTCAATGAACAATATCCACCAATAATTATCATGCAACAATAAGAGTGGTATGAATATGTATGAAGAAATGTATAATATGGATTCATCAATCGACCCTTCAACTAGGGGTCATCAATCACAATAAAATTTACATAATCCCTAAGTCTCAACAATTCAATCACATCTCAACTTATGGTACTATCAACCAATAATCAATTTCTTGTAAATTTCTCCATATTATAACATTGATACCCGCATAAATGATCGTTATCTCATTTATATGGGAACCCCTCATTACCCATTATCCCTAATTTATTTAATACATTTAACCTAACACTTCAAAGAAGTAAGAAATCTCTTCTTGCCTCAAACCGATGCTCAAGTGTCAAATTACAAACTTGCCCTTCTGTAACGCTCCCAAATGATCAAAATCTGTTCAAATATATAATCTTCATAAAAATATGAATCTAATGATACCCATATTTCTATATTTAATTTTGGCTAAAAAAATTGATAAAAATATCACCCCGAGCCCCCTAATAAAAATCTGGAATTTTCTTTCAAATTATGTTCACCCATAATAAAATAAACTCGCATGCGAAATTTCAGCTAAAACAGATCGTTATTCGACCCCCAAATCAAGATTTTATTCTAAGAACCCTAGGTCTATATTTTCTTAATTTAGCATAAATTCTACATGTTTCTCCTCTAAAAATCAGTTCATAATAACATGGAAATTCAATTGAAAGGAAGAAAATCATTACCTTAACATTTTGTGATGAAAATCCCAATTTTTTATTCCCTTTTCCCTTCTTTTTTCTCCCTTTCTTTTCTTTTCTCTGTCTGTGTTTTTCTCCTCTGTTTCTACGTTCTCTTTTTGTTTTTGTTGGTCAGCGTTGCTGACTTTTATTTTGGGCTTTTGTCCACTTTTTTATATAATTAAAAAAACTTAATTTCTCCTTATTTTTTCCTCTTTATTATTAGTAATAAAATAATCCATTATTTAATCTGAAAAGTATATCATTCATTCCCCCAAATCATAAATTATTTATAAAGGCTACTACTAGGGGTTAAATTCAGAAAAATAGGTAAATTTCATAAACCGACTAAGAGGGTCGTTACATCATCCACCACTAAAACACACGTTTGTCCTCGAACGTAAAGAGAAAGAAAGTACCTTGACTGTCAAAAAGCTTAGTGTATCTTTTATTCATATCGGACTCAACCTCCCATAGAGATTCCTCCACTGGACGATGTCTCCACTGCACCTTCACAGATGCAATCTCCTTGGATCTCAATTTCCTTATCTGCATATCCAGAATAGCTATAGGCTCTTCCTCAAATGTCAATTTTTTGTCCAGCTGCACTGAGTTCCATTTAATCACATTAGAACCATTTCCACGATATTTCTTTAACATCGAGACGTGGAAAACTAGATGAACACTTGATAAGTCTTGGGGCATAACCAACTCATAAGCAACCTCCCCAATACATCGGAGTACGTCAAATGGACCAATGAAACTCAACCCTATTTCCTAAACCTCATAATACCCTTCATGGGTGATATTTTCAACAAAACCTTCTCTCCAATCATGAACTCCAAATCACGAAGCTTTTGATCCGCATAACTCTTTTGCCTACTCTGGGCTGTGAGAAACCTATCTTGAATCAACTTGACCTTATCTAAAGACTCCCTCAACAAATCTATACCCCAAGGTCTGACCTCTAATACATCAAACCAACCCACTGGAGAACGACATCTTCTACCATACAAGGCCTCAAATGGAGCCATCTGGATACTGGAATGATAACTATTGTTATACGCAAACTCCACCAACGATAAGAATTGGTCCCAATGACCACCAAAATCAATCACACAAGCCCGTAACATATCCTCCAACACATGAATAGTCCGCTCGGACTGTCCATCTATATGTGGGTGAAACGTTGTGCTAAGCTCTACTCTAGTATCCAACTCCTTTTGCATAGACTTCCAAAAAGTAGATGTGAACTGAGTACCTTGATATGAAATGATAGAAATTGGCACACTATGTAAACGCACTATTTCCTGGATGTAAATTCTAGACAACCTCTCCGCATTATATGAAGTTTGAACTGGAACAAAATGAGTTGATTTGGTCAATCTATCCACAATGACCCAATTAACATCGAATTTCCTCAAAGTCTAAGTAGTCCTACCACAAAATCCATGGCAATCCGCTCCCACTTCTACTCAGGTATAGGTATCCTCTGAGACATACCACCTGGTCTTTGGTGTTCATATTTCACTTGTAGGCAGTTCAAACAACGAGATACATACTCTACAATATCTCTCTTCATTCGGCGTTGATATACCGTGAGTTTACGGTATTTCTAATACATTTCACTAACAAGTTGTGTGTGTCTAGGGCCTTTTTGTATTGGTTTTTATGTGTTTTTATTGTATTTTGCAGGAAAGATGTTCAGGCGCTACAATAAAGAGATAGCTGAAGGAAATGCAGAAAAAGGCATTCA
>JAJOOO010025850.1:0-19440 GCA_029582685.1 Solanum piurae | reverse complement strand
CGAGCCGGTTATTTTTGGATGACTATGGAGCATGATTGTTGCAAGTTTGTGCAGAAATGTCATAAATGTCAGGTGCATGGTGATTTGATTCGAGTGCCTCCTCACGAACTTAATGCTATGAGTTCACCTTGGTCGTTTGTAGCTTGGGGCATGGATGTCATTGGTCCGATAGAGTCGGCCGCCTCTAACGGACACAGATTCATTTTGGTTTCCATTGACTACTTCACCAAGTGGGTGGAAGTAGCTTCATATAAGTCGGTAACCAAGAAGGTTGTAGCTGATTTTGTTCGCAACAATCTGATATGTAGGTTTGGGGTGCCAGAATCCATCATTACTGATAATGGAGCAAATATCAACAGTCACTTGATGAGATAAATATGTGAACAATTCAAGATTACTCACCGAAACTCAACCGCCTATCGCCCCCAAATGAATGGAGCTGTAGAAGCCGTCAACAAGAACATAAAGAAGATTTTGAGGAAAATGATTGTTAATCGCAGAGGTTGGCATGAGATGCTGCCATATGCTTTGTTGGGTTATCGAACGACTGTCAGAACATCAGTTGGAGCTACTCCATATTTGCTAGTATATGGAACAGAAGCAGTTATACCTGCAGAAGTTGAAATACCCTCTTTGAGAATAATCCAAGAAGCTGAATTGAATGATGCTGAATGGGTTCGCAAGCGGATTGATCAATTAACCTTGATTGATGAGAAAAGAATGGTTGCTATTTGTCATGGTCAACTGTATCAACAGAGAATGATTCGTGCTTTCCATAATAAAGTAAGAGCCAGAATGTTCGAAGTTGGTCAGTTAGTTCTCAAACGCATTTTCCCTCATCAAGATGAGTACAAAGGAAAATTTGCACCAAATTGGCAAGGACCCTACATGGTTCGCAAAGTATTATCTGGAGGTGCTTTGATCTTGTCGGAAATGGATGGCACCGAATGGCCAAAACCGATCAACTCAGACGCTGTCAAAAGATATTATGTGTGAAGATTTCAGTTTGCATTTCTGTCATTTCATTGTAATCGTTCCATTTGTTTGTAGTTGCTTTGTTTAGAATCTATCCCTATTTAATGAACTACGTCTGACCTGAATTCTCAAGAATGAGATACGTAGGCGGATAACTACAAATGTATAATGACCATACCGATTACTGAAGGCTGTTTTAGGAATGTCACTATCTCTGACTCTGAGCTGATGATAATCGGATTTGAGGTCTATCTTTGAGAAATGACTAGCATGATGAAGTTGGTCAAACAAGTCATCAATCCTTGGGATGGGATACTTATTCTTGATTGTGACCTTGTTTAACTGCCTATAGTCAATGCACAGTCGAGAGAACCATCTTTCTTCTTCACGAACAATATTGATGCACCCCATGGCGAAATACTAGGTCTGATGAAGCCCTTATCTAGAAGGTTTATCAACTGCTCTTTCAATTCCTTAAGCACAGCTGGAGACATTATGTAGGAAGGAATAGAAATAGGCTGAGTATTTCGGAGGAGATCAATTCCAAAGTTGATTTCCCTTTCGGGAGGAACTCCAGAAAGATCTTCTGGAAACACTTCTGGAAACACATTAACCACTGGAACTGACTCAAGAGTTGGGGTATCAGAGCTTGAATCCTTAACCCGAACTAGATGATAGAGATAACCCTTAGAAATCATTTTTCTGGCCTTAAGGTATGAAATAAATCGACTCATAGGCGCTAAGTTACTACCCTTCCATTGTAAGATTGGTTCGTCTAGGAACTGAAAACGAACAATCCTAGCTCTACAATCAACTGAGGCATAACAGGAATGTAACCAATCTATGCCTAGAATGACATAAAAGTCTACTATTTCTAACTCTACAAGATCTGCAAAGGTGACTTTCTGAGAGACTGTGAGGGGGAAATTCATGTATACCCCTCTAGCTATAACTGGGTCACCGACTGGAGTAGAGACTGAAAAGGGTTCTGAGAGAGTTTCTGGACTAACATTAAAGTTGACTGCTATATAAGGAGTTACAAAGGAAATAGTAGCCCCTGGATCTAACAAATCATAAACATCGATAATAAAGACTCATAACGTACCAGTGACTACATCATGATAATTTTCCTGATCCTGGCGAGCCTGAAGAGCATAGAGCTTGTTCTGGCGATGTTCGCCACCTGTACCAGATGAGTTACCCTATTGAGTCGGGCGACCAGCTGGCGCTGCTGAAGTTGTGGACTGAGTTCTACCATTGTTACCTCTTTGACAGTGTCTAGAAGGACAATCTTTCGACCTGTGACCAGACTGACCACACCCAAAACATCTTTCCTTTCCTGCAAGGCACTCGCCCGGATGGTTCTTACCACACTTCGGACAAGTTGGGTAGGTTTTAGTACCTGTAACACTCCCCTGAGACTTAGATCCTGAAGCTCTACCTTTGTGATCTTGTCTGAACTTTGAGGATGGAACACTAGCTGATAAAGGGGCTGGAGCTAAAAATTTCTAATGACCGTGCGAGCAATTTCCACCACCTGATTTCTGTTGAGAATACTCATAGTTTCCAGTACTAGCCTTCTTGTTCTCCTTAGCCTATTCCCTAAGCTTATCACCCTCAACCTGCTGAGCATGAGTCATGAGCCTAGAGATGCTCATATCCTCAAGTAACATGGAATTTCTACACTCTGTCTTTACCAAGTCTGACACTCCATATAGAAACTTATTCATTTGGGCCCTAGAATCAGAAACCATGTGACCCATACCTAGAGAGTTGGATAAACTTGAGCCCATACTCTTGGACTGTCATGCTACCTTGCCTTAAGTTCATAAATTCCTCCACTTTTGCCTCCCTTAGCTCTCTTGGGAAAAAACTATTCAGAAAGGTCTCACTAAAGCAATCCCAAGTGATAGGAGCTCTATCTGTACCCCTGTTCTCTTTTCACTGAGTATACCAGATATGAATCACATCCTTGAGTTCGTAAGATGCTAACTAAACCCGATTATTCCCAGTTACCTGCATCATTTCACAGATCTTCTTGACCTCATCAATGAAGTTTTGGGGATCCTCACCAATCTGTGATCCTAAGAACTCTGGTGGATTCATCCTAACAAAATCTCACACTCTAGCTGCAGCTGACTCAACATTAGCATTTGCCAAAACTGGAACCCACTGATTGTTCCGGTTGGCCATACTCTGAGCCAATATCTGAATGGCATTTCAAAACTCTGCATTCGAAACTTCTTGATCTAGGACTGGAGAAGCTGCGTTTGTATTCCTGGAATTTGCATTCCTGGCATTAGCTCTACGAGGAGGCATGATCATTGAAACGTAGAACGTTGAGTTTGAATAGAATTAGATCATACCTTACGCATGATAGGAGTAACAAGAAAATGAAGTTTTTTCCTAAAACACTTATTGCCTCCCACTCATTAGATGTGGTGCGCACTACACACCCATGAAAAAGACTATACCTAGTGCCGCTTTTCAGACATCCTAGGACACTTAAACCTAGTGCCATGATACCAAGTATGTCACGACCCGAGCTACCCCTGAGACGCGGACACGGGACCTAGGATCACAAGTGACCCTAAGCTAACCCTGTTGGCATGACATGAGCATAATAAGAATAATAATAACTGATGCAAAAGTTATATCATAAAAATGAAAGTTATGGGGAATACCCATATACTAAAACTGAATATATGAAATCTGAGGGTTTAATACAAAGGAAACATCAAACTCGAAATACTAAGTTGAATCTAACTATTTCTGAAAATAGCCTCTAACTGACTAGAAGTGTTGGGACATGCCCCAGCTAAATCTAACAAAACTGAACTAAACGATTGAAAAGTAAAAGATAACATGACTATTGTCCTCGAAAAATGAGGACTCACCACTGATGTTACTGAACTGGAGATTGGGGACCGATCTAAGCGTGATCTGGATGCTGAGATCCTGAACCTACATCACGAGATGATGTAGCACAGAGTATGCGTCAGTACTTGAAAAGTACTAAGCATGCAGGATAGAGTAAAGCTGAAATAAACACATAACTGAACAAGCAATAAAGCAAGAGTATAATCTGAACATGATATATATACTGAATAATGAGCTAACTTAGTGCAATGACCAAATTTATAACATGCTGAGACTGAATACTGACTGTACTGAAACGTGGTCAATGTAATGGAGTCTAACTGAACTGTGGGAGCTACGAATAACCGATAATAAAACCACATGAGCTAAATGTAGAGTCCGATGTATACACCCCATCGAGAGGACCCAATATACCCTGCCACAGGTATAATGGCATGACTGTCGTGATCACTAAATGATGCCCACAGAGGGGACTTACAACGTACATGGCTCGTAGTTCTGGGACTATATGGGTGACTGACCCTAGTCCAACTTTGTATTATGCTAATCCCAATAGATTAAATGATTAACATATTATGACTGAATTCTATAATATACAAGATAGCTCAAAACTGACATGCAATCTGGGAATGCAGATTAATATACTGATACAGACACATTCAAAAACTGAGGCATGTATATCTAAAATAACTGAAACATCTGACCTAGCATGTGTAATTCAAGAACTAAAGAAATACATAGCTAGGGTTCTGAAATTTATGCTAGAAACCAAGTAATAACATGATAATAAGATTTTGGCACATTTGAATAACTAATTCATGATAATATGCTGAAGTTCTAGAAACCCTAGGTCTAGTTAATAATAGGGAATAAAAAATCTGACCGAATTCTAGGGATCTAATGGGCGAAAGGAACCACTAGTGAAATCCCACATACTTGATGATAAATTCCACGGAGAAATCCTTCAAATTTAGGGTTGGAACTGGAGGGAACTTGTTGCATTCTTGAACTAGGGTTCTTGACTTCTTTCTCCTCTTAGCGTTCTAATTTTTTAAGTTTTGAAGAATGATTTGACTTAGGTAAGTTCTTGTTGTGTTTCTAGGCTGAAACTAATCAAAACCACATAGTTTAGGGTTAAAACAACATAGTTTAGGGGTCCAATGAAATAGGAAAAGAACAAAAGACCCCCGACTTAACTGTTGTCAGAGTGATCGATGGACCGTCGATTTACTGACGATCCCTGCTGGTGAACCATCAGTCGTGGCTGAGACTGGTTTCCTGGGGGCCTGATCCACGGACTGTGGCCTGGCCTACGGACCGTAGGTCTGGTCGTGGGTCAGTACTTAGCCGATTTTCCTGGGGCTTATGGAAGGAGTGTCGCAGGTGCGAACCACAGACCTGCAGGATGGACCGTGGGTCCTCCTACGGTCCGTGGATGGTGTCCGTGGGTGCCACCTGCAGCACCTGAAAACTTCAATCTAGTAAGTTCTAGTATACGGGGTATTACATCTACAGACTTTTATTTGGGAGAGCTTCATTCGCCAAATTCTTATATTTTGAAAGTTCATGCGGCAAACATGGATTGGGGCCCTCTGTCGGGAGTAGCCAGACTCATATAGCCAGTGGGTCACATTATGTCATTGAATACTACCTTACTTAGGATTAATTATTTTTGAAAGATCTATATCCAAATATTTTAGTATGAACTTATGATTTTTCTTTTATTTTATTGTTATGCTTTCTATATATATATATAGATATATATAGATTATGTTGTTTATCCTTTCCCTTGGGTTGCATGCCAGTACTCGTTGTACTGACCGTCCTCATACGCTACATTGTTTCATGATGTATGGTCGGAGACACAAGTTCATGGTTCCGGGCAACAATAAATAATTGAGGATAACAATCAGTATTGTGGTGAGCTTTCCACTTCTGGAAAGTGGACTTTTCTTTATCTGTCTTTCCTTTGGTTTTCATGCTATGTCGAGGGCCATGTACTGATGTAAACATTGTTATTCTGTTAGTAGAGGTTTCGTAGACCTATGGTTAGTTGGATTTTTTTTTTCTAATTAAGAGTCAAATTGGTTTTCATCTACTGAGTTTTCTTGAAGGTTGATTAGAATGGGCCTTACTTTCCACATTGGTAATTAAAATTTGTAATTGTATTGGATTATCTGGATTAAGTAGGTTGGTTGGTACTCTCGGGCCTATGGGTGTTCTGAGTGCCATGTTATATCTACGGTGGGGTTTCAAGACATTACACTCATAATGTCATCAAGAGTGCTTTTCTTTTTTGAACCTAAAGGATGCAAGGTTGAGTTTATCCATCCTTAAAGGTCCTCTAGTAGTAACATGCATATGTTCTTATCTAGTCTAAGTTTCATTTATGTCTCCTATTGTAGCATATCTAGTAAGAGAGTCAGATACTGCATTAGCCTCCCTAAAGCAGTGCATCACCCTCCCTAAAGCAGTGCATCACCTCACAATCCATAACTCTGATCATGTGTTGTAACTTGATGAGAGTCTTTTTCAGAGTCCAAGGGGGTTGTACCAAACCGTGAATCATGTTCACTACCATCAGACTATCCATTTCTAATATGATGTGAGAGTTAGAGTTAGCATGACACCATTAAATTCCATGTAAATTTGCTTGCAACTCACAAGAATTGTTAGTAGAAAATCTGATCGATTTGGCAAATGCCATAATCAACTCCCCATTTCCTCTCCTAAAAATTCCCTCAATTCCAGCCAAACTTTGTCTTGACATGGAGCTACCTTCTTTATGGATCTTCCTTCCAAGTACTTTCTTGAGGTTTTTCCAATTGACCAGTATTCTATTGATCTTCTGCTTGTAGTTCTCAGCTATTGAGCTTGTAGTCGTCCATCCCTAATTAACATCCATTCTACTGAATTTCTTGGATATAGTTGCATGTACGTTAAATAATATTTGATTAGTAATTCTGAAAAGAGATGTATTTCTGTTATCATACCTTTTTGCGTGAAACAAGGAATGAGATGGGCTGGCCATCTGATTCCAAACATTCCTTGCTAAATTACTAGTGGTGAGCACTTGGTCTATTGTTTCCAGTTGAGAGATAGTGCAACAAGTACATCTAGTATCCACATGAATACCAAATATTATAATGATATTATCGATAGGAAGTTTCCTTAAAAGGAAATCCTTTTCCCCAAATTTGATAAAAAATATGGGATTTTTCTATTGTCTTTGTCGAAGAAAATTCCAAGAAGAAGAGCAAGAACAATTTCCACATGAAGAAAGAGATATTAAAAGGAATTCCTTTTCCCCAAATTTGTAAAATGAAAATGGGATTTTTCTATTATCTCTGCCAAAGAAAATCCCAAGCAGAAGAGCAAGAAAAATTTCCATCAGTAGAAGGAGTCCAAATGCAATGATCTTTTTCCTCCATATTTCCAATGTCCACTTGAATCACCTATCGAACTAGTTGATCATAAAGAATGTGTTGAGAGAATCTTCACCCTAGAAGAAATTGGAGAAATAATCTTCAATTTGATAAAGGATAGTCTTGGGGGGTTTCAATTTGAATTTTGAATTTTAGTTAGGTTATTTGAATTGTTGAGATATTTTAGGTTGTTTTAAATTTAAACTTTTGCAGATTATATTTTTTGATTCCTATATAATTCCCCTCAATGCTTAAGAAAATTATTGAAATAAATTGGAAGCTATTGAAAGTCATTTCAATCTATTGAGAGACATTATTCCTTTTGTGCAGACCCATTTTTTTTAAAACACCAACAGTGGTATCAAGAGCTTTATTGATCTTACGGGATCTGTGAAATCTTCCAAAAAAATACCATACTACTTTTAACCCGCAAGGGGTATTTTCCAATATTTTTAATGCGTCATGGCTATCCATTTTAACCCGTCAGGGCTACTATGTTCAACCCGTGCTTTTATTTTTCAACGCACGGGATTTTTAGATCCAATTTTTAACCAAAAATAATGGCAAACAACAATCTCTCTTTGAATGCCCCAAAAGCTTTTATAGGCGAAAACTATCAAATTTGGTCTGTGAGAATAAAACCATAATTTGAAACCTGTGTGATATGTGATGTTGTGAAGGAAGAAAATCTTTACAACAATATTTTGCAAACCCTCTTTTTTTAAAAAAAAAAAAAACACCAACATGTCCATCTTTGATCTTCCTATTGATTCTGAAGTTCACATCCTTATAAGTAATGAATCAACTATTGTCATTGTTAATCTCTTGACTTGATGCCTTCTGATACATCCTGAATTGCATCATGATCAATTTAATAGACAATTTGTCGATAGAAGAAAAAGGACTATATTGTTGGGATACGTATTGTTTTGATAAATGACGAAATCCAAGGAACACATTGGTAAAGCGATCACATGAGAAACTGTTTCAAGAAAGACTTCAAATTAATAAAGGAATTTCATAGCAAGAAGAACTCTAAATGAAACTGAGTGGTGGAACAAAAGAGGAGTTAGTGAAGGAGTAGAAGAATTTAGAAAGCAAAAACATAAATAGGAGAAGAGGCGTCCATACTCGGCACACACTTACAAAGCAAAAATAACTGAGAGATTGATTTTCGAAGTGCTGCTGAACAAGGAATATAAAAGAACATATCTAGGAAGTTTTCTTAGTATTAGTGATTTTTATATTGTTAGATCAGTGATTTATAAACTGATTATAGGATTTGGTCTTCAAGTTGAGGGAAACTCGAAGACACTAGGAACACATACCTTGGAGGTCTGTGCTAGAAATGAGATTAGGTAGTTAACCTTTAGGTTACATAAACTCTTGTAATCTCGTTGTTTGTTGAGGCTCGTATTTATTTAGTGAAGTTGGGGTAAATCCTGTTGAGGAACTAGTCATGGTTTTTACACCTTTTGAGCCGGGTGTTTCCACGTAAAATATTGTGTTCTTCCTTTACAGTCTTTACGCCGTCTTCGAAACACGTTAGGCAACTTGGGTCACTTAAGTAAAGTCTGATATAAAAGTAAAAACAATCTAGGTCGTGCAGAATATCAATTGGTATCAGAGTAGGCTGTCTTATACAGGGTAACACCTAAGATAAAAGATCGAGATGAATTTTGCACCACCTATCGGTCACAACGAAGGACAATGAATGGTCACACCCCCAATGTTCAATGGAACTCACTTTTGCTGGTGGAAAGCATGCATGTAAGACTTCATTCAAGCGGAGGACTATGAATTGTGGAATAGGATAACAAGTACCAAAGGTTAGGATTGACTTCACTGCGGAAGATTTATCAGCTCTCAGGAAAAATGCTAAGAAGAAAAACATTCTTGTGTGTGGTCATGGACCTAATGAGTATAACAGAATCTCCAACTGTACTACTGCCAAAAAAATCAGGGATGCACTTGTTAATGCTCATGAAAGAAGTTGTCAGGTAAGGAAATTCAGAGTAGTTGTGGTGTTCACTGAATATGAAACCTTCAAAATGAAGGAAGGTGAGCCTCTGTTGGAAATGATTACTAGACTCACTAAGTTGATCAATGAGTTGTCATCACTAGGAAAAGTACTCACTATTGAAGAACATGTTGACAAGGTGATAAGGATCCTTCCAAAAACCAAATGGGATGTAAAGGTAACTGCCATAAGAGAAGCTAAGGAAATCTCCATAATGACACTTGCTGATCATGTGGAAAATCTCAGAACTTATGAGATGAACATGGATGACTTAAAGAAGGAGGAGATGCTTAGTGACAAAACACTCGCTCTGAAAGTGCTGAAGGAGAAGATTCTAAGTATGATGAGGATCAAATAGCATACTTGGCAAAAGGCTTTAAGAAGTATATGAGGAAAGGAAAAAATGAAAACAAGGAAGCAAATCACAAAAAATGGGCAAATGATAAATCTCAAGGTAACTGCTACAAGTGTGGAAAAATTTATCATCATGTTAAGGATTGTCCGCAGTGGGAACTTGAATGGAGGAAAGAAAGAATATAAAAGGAAAGGAATTCAAAGAAAAGGAGGAATGTGCAATGGTAGTTGCTTGGGGTTCAGGAAACGGAGAATTTGATGATGAAGAAATAGATGAAACAACATTCATGGTTGTAGGAGATTCAGACATCAAGGATGATGAAAACTCTGTGGTTAGTATTATTGATCTTCAAGAAAAACTGCATCTATTTTTTAAATTTTTTTTATCGGATTAATGAGTGGGTTAATTGATGACTTTCAAGAATTAACATGTGAAAGAGATCAGTTGTTTAAAGTCTTTGCAGACAAAAAAAATGAGTACATGGAACTGAAAGATGACAAAACTGTAACTGATAAACAAAACAGTTTTCTAAAGAAACATGTTGAAAAACTTGAGTCATCTAATCTAGATCAAAAATCTGAAATCTTAAAGATGACAGTTACTAGAAAAGGAAAAGGAAAAATGAGTGCAACTGAAGAAAACCTGGAAAAAGAGTTGAAGAAATGCAAAAATGATTATTTTTTTGTAAAAGAAAAAGTGAGGAAAGTAAATGAAGAAATCTCTCAGACAAAAGTACATAAAAGTAAAGCTTGAAAGGGCCAATAGATTGACTCAGTCATCCAGAATTGTCAATCAATTGAGTGAGAGAAATCACAATGAGAGAGCAGGCATTGGTTTCTATAATGATAAGGCTGTTACAATTGATTTGTGCTATATTTGTGGCAAACTTGATCACCCAACCACTGAATGTCCTGTCGCCATAAATTATTGAAACAAATATGTTGAAATAGCAACTAACACCTGTGTTAAAACCAATCAGAGAATTATAAGCAAAAATTGTCTACCAAAATGGGCAAAAAGAAATCTTATTCACCCCTTCAATCATAAGAAAGGACTCAACCTTGTCTGGGTCCCTAAAACTAACCTTTAAATGCTTGCAGGTAAAAGTGAAAGAAAGCAAGCACTAGTACATGGATAGTGCTTGTTCGAGGCATATGACCGGAGACAAACATAAATTCCTTTCACTCACTGCATTCAAATGGGTAAATGTGTCATTTTGAGATGGAAAGAAAGGTACTATTGTAGGAATTGGGAAGATTGGAAATACTGAATCCAAAGCAGTGGAGGAAGTATACCACGTGAAAGGGCTAAAGCATAATATTCTCACCATCTCTCAACTATGTGAAAAAGGTAATAAAGTAATTTTTACTTCTGAAGGTTGCAGGGTTGGAAAGCTAGATACAAAGGAGGTTATCCCAACCGCCAAAAGACACAGAAATATGTACAAACCTGACATCATGGGAATGTCTGACACTAGTATGAAGTGCCTCAGTGCAATTACTAATGATCCCTTACTATGGCACAAAAGACATGGATATGGAAGCTTGAAACAAATCAATAAACTGTTAGAAAAAGATATGGTTATAGGCTTACCTAAAACCAAATTCAAAAATGACAAAGTTTGTGGTGCATGTGTAAGGGGGAAAAAGTGAGATCATCATTGAAGCCAAAGAATCAGGTAAGTACAACAAAATGCCTTGAACTGATTCACATGGACCTATATGGACCTATGAGAGTAAGAAGTAGAGGAGGAAAAAGGTAGTCTTTGTCGTTATAGTTGATTTTTCTAGATTTACTTGGATACTATTCCTAGCTTCTAAAGAAGAGTCCTTTGAGACTTTCTATATTTTTATCAAGAAAATGGAGAAAACTCTAGGACTATACTAGATTTCCATAAGATCTGATCATGGAACAGATTTGAAAATGCAAAATTCTTAGAATTTTGTTCATCACGTGGTATAGATCATAATTTCTCTGCTCCTAGAACTCCTCAACAAAACAGAGTAGTTGAAAGGAAAAACAGGACTTTAGAAGATATGGCCAGAACAATGATGATTGCCAATAATCTTGAAAAAAATCTTTGGGTTGAAGCCATCAGTACTGCATGCTATATTATAAATAGATGCATGACACGTTCCATCTTAGAGAAGACTCCCTATGAATTACTCAAGGTAGAAAACCGAATATCTCTCACTTTAGGACTTTTGGTTGCAGATGCTATGTTCATAATAAGGGTAAAAATAACCTTGGAAAGTTTTATGCAAGGAGTGATGAGGGAATCTTCTTAGGATATTCACCACAGAGTAAAGCATATTGGGTCTTGAAAAAAAGAACAAAATGTGTTGAAGAAAGTGTGCATTTTGTCTTTGATGAAAATTGTTCTCTGTTTGAGACTAACATGCAGGATGACAGTGAAATTGAGGAGCATAGTCAGGAACAAGTTGAGCAACCTGCTCTCTCTGTTGAACAATCAGAAAGCATAGAGTCAGGGGGAATAAGAAGTCAAGATGCTAGTCAGTTTGAAGAACAAAATGTTGTAGATAATACTGAAACCTCTCAAGGGTTGACTGTAAAAAGCTACAAGTATCAAGGATCGCATCCCATTGATAATGTTCTTACAGAACTAACCTCTGGAATCACTACCTGGTCAGCCTTGAAGAACCTAAGTGCATTTCAAGCTTTCGTGTCTACGGTTGAACCCAAAAAGGTGAACGAAGCTCTTTTTGACGAAGATTGGATACAAGCAACGGAAGAGGAGCTTAACCAATTTGAAAGAAATAGGGTATGGCATCTTGTTCCACCACCTGAAGGGAGAACAGTAATTGGAACAAAATGGTTGTATAGGAACAAGCTGGATGAGAATGGAACAGTCATAAGAAACAAGGTCATGCTTGTGCTTTAGGGGTATAATCAGGAAGAAGGAATCGACTATGAGGAGACTTTTGCTCCCGTGGCAAGACTTGAAGCTATTCGATTACTTATTGCATTTGGTGTCTTTAAAGATTTCACTCTCTATCAAATGGATGTAAATAGTGCATTCTTGAACGGATACTTGAAAGAAAAAGTATATGTAAAACAGTCACCTGGTTTCGAAAATCCTAAGTTTCCTGACCATGTTTATAAACTAGACAAAGCTCAATATGGGTTGAAGCAAGCTGCAAGAGCATGGTATGAGAGGCTATCCAATTTTCTATTAGACCATGGCCACACAAGAGGTAAAATCGACAATACTCCTTTTCTAAAATCAAATGGAAAGGACTTGTTAATTGTTCAGGTATATGTGGATAACATAATCTTTGGATCTACAAATGGTCTGATGACTCATGAATTTGTTGGAACTTATGAGTGGAGAATTTTGAATGGGTGAGCTAAGTTTTTTTCTTGGAGTACAAATCAAGCAAACACCCACAAGTACATTGATTCATCAACAAAAGTATGTGAAGGAACTGCTCAAAAGATTCAACATGAAAGAAGCAAAGGAAATCAATACTCCTATTGCTACTGCCACTAAGCTTGATATGGATGAAACAGGTGCATCTGTCGATAAAAAGATGTACAGGGGAATGATTGGGTCTCTCTTCTATCTCACTGCAATTAGAAGTGATAACGTGTTTAGTGTTGGACTTTGTGCCACATTTCAAGCAAACCCCAAATAATCTCATCTTAAATCTGTTAAAGAATTTTTAGGTATCTCAAAGGAACCACTTATCTGGGACTTTGGTACTCTAAAGGACGCAACTTCAATCTGGTTGGTTATGCAGATGCTGATTATGTTGGATACCTGGTCGACAAAAAAAGTACCACAGGTATGGCTCTCTTCCTTGGAACATGTTTGATATCCTGGTCCAATAAGAAACAAAACTATGTAGCCTTATCAACTGATGAGGCTGAATACGTGGCGGCTGGCTCATGTTGTGCCCACTCACTATGGATTAAACAACAATTGTTGGATTTTGGTATGAATGTTGGAAGGGTTCCTATCTTGTGTGACAATACTAGTGCTACTAATATAGCAAAGAATCTGGTGCAACATAAACGAACAAAACATATTGATATAAGATACCATTTTCTAAGAGACAATATAGAGAAAGGTCACATATCAATAATGTTCTGCTCAACTGAGGAACAAATTGCTAATATTTTTACCAAAGCACTAAGTAGGGAGCATTTTGAAAAAAAATAGGTTAGACTTGGGGATGATTAAGATTGCACAATTTCCCTCCCTCAATGATTGGTTAGAAAATTGTAGCTCTATGAATTAATAATGGTGTTTAGCTATGAAGTGATATATTATCCGGTGTATAAAATACATTAACTTGTATATCAATTTTGTACTTATCAGTTCTTGCATATTCTTATGGATCTTTGTTGCTCTAAGTAGTGAAAATTGGTACAAAGTAACTTGGCATATCGTGGAGCACAACTCAGGTATAAATGTTTTATGTTTTTTATTTAGAGTCACACATGCTAATACACATAAATAATATGACTCTTTATTCTTCTCTCTCTCATTAATACTAACCGCCAGAACCCAAAACTCTTCGTCTCCCTTCCCTCTTTTCTTTCAAAAACCTGTCACCATCACATCAAACCATCTTTTCATCCGTTCATCTTCCACAAGTCTCTTCTCAAACCACAACTACCTTTCTTCATCACCCATATTCATCAAAAGCGTGAATTCCAGCTATGGCGTCTTCTTCAAAATCCCCTGAAGAAATCGAAATCTTGTCTTCATCTGATAATGTTCTTGCCATAGTAAGAAAAGAATCTCTTCCAGATGTTATTTGGGTTTTTGTGGACAGAATCGCCCATATCATGTCGATTAATGGTTCTCCGTCTCTTCCAACAGATGAGGAAGTTCACTTTCAGGATCTTTCTTTGGTACTTCTTCTTGATGCACTGAGTAAGGGGGAAGTTAGAGAGCATGCATCCTTTCGGGTAGCTCTAGATGGGTTCGCAAATTGGAGCTCTGTAAGTCGAAAGCCCTTTCTCCCTATTTCAACTTATTGTTTTCCAATGGTACATGTTGTTGTCCCTGTTCCTTAAAGTGTTGATAATACTGATAAAATTCCTCTAGCTGAACTCGTTCGAAAAAAGAGTTGGCATCGTCTCAAAATTGTCAACAGAGACTCTGTGTCAAACCCTATGTCTGAACCGTCTTCACCCATAGATATCCCTTCCCTTCCCACTATTAGGGTCCCTCAAACTAGACAAAAATAGCATCAAGTTGAGGCTAAATTGATAATTGCCTTGGCAGCTCGGAAAAGAACTCGTTCTTCTGCTTGCCATACACTCCAAACCCCTACCATTGTTCTTTCTAATAATGATCTTGTGAATCGTAGGGATAGGCATGTCAAGCACATCACTTCAAAACCCTCAAGATCTAAACCCTCCACCAATGCCAAGAAATACTCCCTTCTTAAGGCCTCTCTCAAACCTGCATCCAAAATCGATTGTTCTAAGCAATCCTCGTCGAAATCCAAAAAGAAACAAGTTACTTCCCCTGTTTCTTCTTCCAGTTCCTTGTCAGATTTCGAGGATGAAAATCCAACCCATTCCTATTCCTTCGTCTCATCATCTCAGCTTGATTGAATCATTCACTTCTGTCAACAATCCGTTCTTAGAGGTCGAGTGGTCACTGGATTTGGAGGCCCTAAAATGGGAGTGTTACTGACAAAATTAGATGCCCAAGGGTGGTCAGCTCTCTTTCTTCAAGGTGATACTCAATGTAAATTATCAAATCAAGAGGTAACTGAATTTTACATAAATGGTAAGAGTGATGGGCTATCCTTCACTTCTACTGTGAGAAATACACCTCTTTATTTGGTCCTTGCTGATGCTTCTCGAATACTGTGAATTCCTTCTGAGGGATGGGATCATTATGTTAAGCTTGAGTGGCCGCCTTTGCCTAATTACTCCTCTGCTCTAGCCATCTCTCACAAATTCTCTTCTAGCTTTATTTGACTCATCATCGGTATGTTGAGAATAATGAGATGTCTTCCTTACATCAATTGTACTTTTATGTGCTTCACAAGATAATCCTACAGAGGAAACAATGACGTACACATGTGAATTTTCTTGATCTCACCATCATGGAGCTACTAGACATAGAGGTCCCTATTGACTTACCCTCTCTGATCATCAAACATATGCACATGGTTCTTAATCAGAATAAAAATAGGCATGCACTTCTATATGGATTCTGGATGGGTTCCATATTTGAGACATTTGATATGCTAGTTCATGTATGGAATTCTCAAACTGTTAGGGATGTGGTGGGTCAGGTGAATCACATGGCTCTCCCGGCTTTTATGAGGCGTCTTGACATACCTCTTCAGCGTTTGCAGAATTATCTTACTGAGAGGGAAAATGAACTAGCTTATATGACGACTGCTCATCAAGTGGAAAAGGGGAATTGGGAAGCAAGAGTAGTTACGCTTCAAAATGAACTCGCTCAGGAGAGGACTACCAATATCGCTATTGTGTGCCACCTGACTCAGGTGCTGGCTACTCAAACTCCCACCTTAGCCCCTTAAACTTTTCCTTCCTTTTGGTCTCCATGATCCACTCTGTTATTTTGGTGCTTTTGGCTATGTGTGTAGTCTCTCTTAAAGAAATTTATTACTTTTGGTTGTATTCTGTGGTATCTTTTGTATCTTCGTACACTAATTTCTTTTTTAGTAATATTGTCTATGTTAATCACTGTTATTAGCTGACTTTGTTATGATCTTGATGACTATTTAAAATGGTGCAGCTTGGGTATTATTCCTTCATACGCTTATCTCCTTATTAATTCGCTTGAAACAATTTTCGATAATGCCAAAAGGGGGAAGTAAAGAAGGAAGTGCATTATTTATAACACACAACTAATTTGTTTTTCCAAGTGGTCCATGCTTAAATGTTACAGGTCAAAATAGCTAGCTAAGAAGACTGTAGAGAACGCCATGAGTTTATGAGTTTGTCATCATCAAAATGGGGGAATTTGTTGGGATAAGTATTGTTTTTATTAATGACGAAATGGAAGGAACACGTTGGAAAAGTGATCCCATGAGAAACTGTTTCAAGAAGGACTTCAAATTAATAAAGGAGTTTCATTGCAAGTAGAACTCTAAATGAAATTAAGTGGTGGAACGAAAGAGGAGTTAGTGAAGGAGTAAAAGACTTTAGAAAGAAAAATCATATAGGAGAAGAGACGTCCATACTCGGCACACACTTACAAAGCAAAAACAACTGAGAGAATGATTTCCGAAGTGCTGCTGAACAAAGAATATAGAAGAACGGATCTAGAAAGTTTTCTTAGTCTTTTTTATTTTTATATTGTTAGATCAGTGATTTATAAACTTATTATAGGATTTTAGTCTTCAAGTTAAGGGCAACTACTCTTGTTTGAAATGATTTGGTAGATGAGTTATATAAAACAATTCTCTAAAGCCGAGCATTCTGAGGACAGACATAAGAAAGACCCAAGAGACTTTATCGTAAGCCATTGACATATCTAATTTCATAACCAAGTTTCCGCCAACATTGCCCCTTCTAATGTCATGGACAATTTCTTGTGCCGAAATAATGTTTTCAGTAATAACTTTCCTTTGATAAAACCTGATTGGTTTTTATAGATAGGTTTAGGAAGGATATAGCCAAGTTTCAAGGAAATAATTTTCCAGAGGATTTAATTGGTAAAATTACTCAAGATTATAGGCCTGAGTTGTGAAAAATGATCAGGAGCCTTTACTTTTTGAACTAAAACCAAGCACTAGTGGGAAAAGAACCTAGTTAAATTAGCTCCAGTTAAAAAAGCTCGCACATAGTCTGTTATGTCTTGCTTCACAGTGTTTCAATCAAACTGAAAAATCATACCATTATATCTACATGGACTTGCACAACTGTTAGGATCCATGGAAGCTCCGACATCATTTGAGCCAGTGAAAATATTACTGAAGTGATCAATTCCTGCTTGGGATATTTGGTCAGTATTGTCTAACCATCTCCCAGTAGAGTCCTTAATCCTAAGGATTTGAGCATGTATTCTGCTTCCTCTGATGGCACTATAGAAACATTTGGAGTCAATTTCACCTTTCTCCGATCCACCCACTTGACTATAGCTTTTTGCCTCACAATGGAATCTTGAAGCTTCAGCCATTTAATGTAATCATCCTGAGATTTGTGAAGACGGATTTTGTTGTGATCGGAGTTATTCATTTCATATTGCTCCTCCATTAACCTGTTATGTTCCTCCTTTTGTTTGACAATATCAAAAACGTCTCCAATGCATTCTTTGGACCATTTTCTAAGAGCTTTTGGAAGGTTTTTATTTTATTTTGTAATCTCCACATTTCCCGTGATCTCATTGTCCCAAACTTCCTTGACAACATCTACAAATCCTTCTTGTTCTGTCCAAAAATTCAAGAACTTAAAATATTTAATGTGGGTGGCCTCATCTTATGCACCTCGAAGCAATAAAATATTATGATCAGAACCGGTCTTAGGGAGATGATGAATTCTGGTAAGGGGAAATTTGGAGGCCCAGGCATCATTAATAATAACTCTGTCAAGCCTTGTAAGACCTTGTATCTGAAAGCAAACAAGATTTCAGATTTTCATAATTTGCAGGTGCAACCTACGGTCGCCACCCACGGACCATGGTCTGACCCACGACTCATGTTGTCGGTCCGTGGTTCACCACTGCAACCCCTCCCCAAACCCAGCTCAAAAAATCATCTAAAAAGTTATGCTCAGTTTAATGAAGTCCTATCGGGCAGACTTGACCTACGACCCCAATCTACGGACCGTTGGTTGACCTACGGCCTGTAGGTCCCGTCCGTCGGTCACTCCGACAGCAGTTAAGTCGGGGGTCTTTTAGTCTTTTCCTATTTTATTTAACCCCTAAGATACGTCATCTAGACCCTAAATTATGAGGTTTAAGTTAGTTTAAGCCTAGAAACATACCTAGAACTTACCTAAGTCAAATTATTAATCAAAACACGGAAAAATTAGAGCGTAAGAGGAGAAAGGAAGTCAAGAACCCTAGTTCAAGAACGCAACAAGGTTTGATCAGTTCCATCCCCGAAATCTAAAGATTTCTCCATGAAATTCGTCACCAGGTATGTGGGATTTCACTAATGGGTTCCTTTCGCCCATTTGGTCCCTAGAATTAAGTCAGATTCTTGATTCCATGATTATGAACAGACCTAGGGTTTCTAGAATTTCAACAGATCATCATGAATTAGTTATTTAAATATTCCAAATCAGATTGTCATGTTATTGCTCAATTTATTGCATGAATTTCAGAACCCTAGCTATGTATTTATATAATTCTTGAATTACACATGCTAGGTCAGATATTTCAGTATTCAGTTATAAATGCCTCAGTTTATGAATGTTTCATTATCAGATTAATTGTTGCATTCTCAGTTTTGCATGTTCAGTTTTGAGTTATCCAATATTACAGAAATTCAGTCATAATGTGTTAATCACTTAATCTATTAGGATTAGCATAATACCGAGTTGGACTAGGGTTCTGCGTACCCATATAGTCCCAGAACTACGAGCCACGTAGGTGTAAGTCCCCTCCATGGGAATCATTTAGTGATCACGCCAGCATGCCTCTATACCTTTGGTCGGGTATATTGGGTCCTCTCGATGGGGCGTATACATCGGACTCCATATTTAGATCATGTGGTTTTATTGTCGGTTATTAGTAGCTCTCACAGTTTAGGCAGACTCTATTGCATTGACCACATTTCAGTATTCAGTCAGCATGTTATAAATTGGTCATTGCAATCAGT
>JAJOOO010025849.1:0-14473 GCA_029582685.1 Solanum piurae | reverse complement strand
AATAATAATTCTTTAATAAATAAAAATATTTTTAATTTCGAATTTAACATTTTCTTTTTTTTTGGAAGTTTTCATATTTTTATTAATGAATAATAATAATAATAATAATAATAATAATAATAATAATAATAATATTAATAATAATTTTTTTACTGAATACAACACTCTATACTTTTTTAGAATTGTTTTAAATTTTAAAAGACGTTTAGTTATAAAATAAAATACTATTTTATTATTTAATTCTCTTACATATATATTAAATTATTTAAAATATCATTTTTTTAGACGTATAGAGATATATAGATACATATATATAGATAGAAATTAAAAATTATTATTATTATTATTATTATTATTATTATTAATAATAATAATAATAATAATAATAATAATAATAATAATAATAATAATCTATATATGTATAAAAGGAGAAGAAAAAACGACACATGTCAATACCACAAATTTTGGTACTTTAAATAATTTTAAATAATTAATAATCAATAATTAAATAAATAAATATAGACACATGTCAATAATTAGAATTAGAACGACACATGTCAGCACCACAAAAATCAGGATTTTTAGATAATTAAAAATATTAATTACATGTAATAGGATTAAATAATAAAATCAACTATTTGTAATTATCTTAAATTCGAAATTAAAATATTAAATTTATTTATTAACGAATTACTTAAAATTAATGTTATATAATTATTTTATAATTTTCAAAATTTATATAAGATAATATCTAAGAAATTTAATTATCTAAATCTGAAAAAGAAAAAAATAAACATTGCAAAACATGAGTGTATTAATTTTAAAATTTAAAAAAAATAAAAAAACAAGGAACTTCTCCATGTTAGTTAGTGGATAATTTTAAGGAATAATTCAATTAGTGGATAATTTTAAGGAATAATATTTAAAATTATTATAAAATCTAAAAATAAAAATTAAAAACCTAACTAATAATAATAATAATAATAATAATAATATTTTTTCAGAAATGTTCCAAATGACAATCACACATAAAATTCTTTTTCGGGTAGCAATTTTCAATATAAAATTCCCCCAAAAAAATCAAAATTATTAAAATTATACAAAAAAAAATAAAAAAATTATTGATAATTTTAAAATTTTAAGTTGAATTAATCCTAATCCTTATCAGTTTATTCAAATTGATGACAACTTCTTATCAACGATTTATTAACTTCTCATAATGAATGACTTCTTACTGTATTACAATTATCCTATAAATAAACTACCCTACTTCTTCTAAATTAACCCCACCAACTTCTTCTACAAAAGCCTACCGAAATTACTATGCACCGTTGTACAAACATTCATTCCTCTCAGTCTTATTTTCAAGTTTTTTTCTTCAAATTTTATTCAAATTTTGTCCAGTTCTTTGAATGATTTATGTATTTCTTTCCTTATTCATAATATTATTTTAAGTCATCATCTATTATTTTAGATTTTATAGTTGATGCAAAAATAAAAGTGTGGTCATTAGTGATGTTTAAGTCATATAATATATCCTTCTGATATGCATAAATTTTATTTTTTTAATCTTCTATAGTTTCGTTTTAATTATTTTAAAAATATTTTTGCAAGGGTTAAATTTAATTGGCAGGCGTATTTTATGGAGTATCAATATTTATGATGCTTAATAGTTAATAGGAGGTGTGATTTAATAATAATAATCAAACCTTCATTATTTATGAAAAATTCATATTTAATAATAATAATAATAATAATAATAATAATAATAATAATAAATGGATAACAATGAAATTGTTTGTTGTTGAATGCTCCGAAATTTTTGCATTATTCTATTTTTGTGTAATTATACTAATTTTAAAAATTTCAAAATTTGTATTAATCGAAATCAATTTAGGTGTTTGATTTTTAAAATGAAATACAATTTGACTGTTACAATTTAAATTTTATTATTTATTAACCAATTAGAAAATATGTGAATAATTACAAATTTCAAAATGAGTACTAAATCTGCAAATAAAAATAAAAGTTGTTAACATAACTATTCTTATAATTTCAAATTTTAAATTATGAAGTGAGGATAGTTATTAGTTTTAAAATGCAAAAAAACAAAGAAAAAGATACATCACTTTAATACATGGAGAATTTTAAGGAGTTGCTTTAGTGGGTAGTTATTACTTTTTTTTAAAAACAAGTCTTGCTTTTGAATTATATGATAAAGACATCACAAGACAATGATGCTAAAATTTAGGAAGTACAATATTATTTTTAATTTTCAGATTTTTAATTATAACTGATTAAATTTTATAAATTCAAACTTGAAATAAAAATATCATTCAAAAAAACAGTAATGCCAAATTTTAGCATCCCAAAACAAATAAATGTAAAATGTCAATTTTTGATTTCACCTTTTTCTTTAAAATTTATATTAAAAAAATCATCGAACAAAAAAAAAGCTAGTTAACAATAAATGTCTAGCTAGAAGTAGTTAAAATAACTTTGAGTGAAGTCATCCATAAAATTGTTTCAATGAGTCAAGGATTTAAAATTTCATTAGTGTGCATAACATAATGACTCAAAGTATCTTGTCACTAGGAAATTATATTAAGTTCTATTCTTAAGCAAAGGAAAAACTAAAAGCTACCTTATCATTCCGACTATGCAAATAAAAGGACATATCACACATCTCACTGGAAGTGACCCAGCATCTCTAATACTAGAATTTTGGGGTGGGGTAATTATTCTTTTTAGTTTATAAGTTAGTTGAATTTTGTATTTGAAGAAGTTAAAGCTAGTAAAATTCAAATTATAGGTCGAAAAATCATTGATCAAATCTCGTATATATCCTACTCTGAGTTAGTTGATATTTGTTTCAATTACAATACCTGTGAAATTTGTCTCTCAGAATTTAGGCAAGCCGATTGTGCATGTGTACTCTCATGCAACCATATCTATCACAAGAGTTGTATATCAACTTGGATAAATTGGGAGATGACATGTTCCATTTGTATGTGGTTCAATAATTAATTTATTTTCTTTGGAGAATGTAGTCTTGTAATAGTCTTTTAATTTCAACACAATTAATTATATAGTAAATCAAATATCAAGACTTGAACATGTGAAACTCAGAATGCACATATGCCGCACAAGATGCACGTTTGATGCACAGAATGAACACGTGACACACATGCTAATTTTATAAAATATAGTGGAAAGACTTTCACACTTGAATAATAATGATATTTTGACGTATCAAAAGGCATGACCAACTCACACGACTCAAGGCTCAATTAAGTAAGTCAGAGTTATACTCATTTGACATATAGAGTAGATGTAGCTCAGTAGGGAAGCATCTATTTGATCTAACATTGAACCTAAAAATCGACCATCACCAGAGATGTACTATAAATTTGTTCATTTAGCTCCAACTTTTCTTTATTTTCTAGTTACTCGTAAATATTCTTTTTGAGCATGATCTGCACCCATCTTTCCATTCCAATTATTTTGGGCCACAATTTCAATCGAATTTCATTTAGTAAGCCTGCTATGGGATAGCTATATCATTTAGAGATGGATTGTGTTTGATATAATAGTCATAGGTCGATTTAATTTAAACTTTATTCTTCAGATCCCAACAACCTTGAATAATGATTGTTTTATTCAAGAGTTTGAGATTGATTGAGATTCATTCCACATATGGATTTAGGGATGTAAGACGTAGAAGCAATACATTTATAATATTAATTTAACATAATTTAATGACAATGATTTTGTATGCTTTACTAAATTATAGTTTTGAGTTAATTACATTGTTGCCTCTAATTTCAAATGCTTTGAAGTTAGAGGAACATCAACGTCTATTTGTTTCAAGAACGCTCCTTTGCTTAGGGAAGTTACTATGTCGCTCGATTTTCGATAGATTCATCTCATGTTTGTTCTAATCTTACAAAAATCATCTGTTTCATGTTTTGCCTAATGAAATTGGATATAAGTTGCTTTTTATTGGAGGTAATGAACATTGGTGGTATATTATTATTTATAATCTAGTATTGATTGATGTTGATCATAACCAAATTATGTATCTGTATCTTGAACAAAATTTTGATATGATTCTAGGACTTGACAGTGAGAGGTCTCCCAGGGAATCCTCTAACTGCTTTGAACAATGTTGAATCTCTCAGAATTAGGAGAATGTTATACGGAGATGGTAAGGAGTTTTTAGGTGTTGTTTACTAGATTGCAAGTTGTCCCAAATTAGAAGAGCTGACTATTTGAAATAGTCTTGTCATTTGAGCTCAACTTGACCACATCCTCACAGGGCAGCCTCAACAAGTTTGGTGGCCTAAAGCCAAACTATATATATATATATAGATAGATGTGTGTGTGTGTGTCTCTGTGTGTGTATAAATGCAACACCCCAAAAATTTCTAAGTTAAGATTCTAACCATTCTTCATTTGTGTATAAGGTCGTACCGACTAATTCTTAATTGTTCTTAGGTGTTAAGCTCAATTCTTTAGTGTGGTAATTATTTTGGATATGAATTAAGGTCACTAAAATCCCCTAGCACAAAAGTGAGTTCAAAACTTTCTTATCGATCAAGTTTCAATATGAGATTTTACTTGGGTCAACTTCATATGTCCATATCTCTCAACATATAATGAATTGGGTGGCTCATGACCAATGAAGGTTTTCGAGTCCTCTTTCTAATGCCATCAACTTTTCTCCATTTTGAGTTCAGAGTAAAAAGTTATGCTCATTATAGTAAGACCCTATCAGACAGTTGATGTTTTACGAATGGATATACGGCAGGTTAAGTGTTTCACGAACCGTGGAGCCTTAAAAGGTCTGTGAAGCCTCCCTTTTAAGGCACTCTGTCACTCTTTGAGTTGGGTTGTTTTGGCCTTTCCCATATGTCATTTTAACCCCTATTCAAAGCCTAAACCATGATGTTTTAACCTAGTTAACGACTTAGAAAGTGTTAATCAGTTCTTTTACGTTCATTAACACTTCAATTCATTAAAGCAAGGTTCCAAGATGAGAAAAGCTAGGGTTTTGAGCGTTCTTTGAGCTTCGTCGATTTCGCCAGGAAATTTGTCATTCTAGGTATGTAGGGCTATCATAGTGTTGGACTAGTTCGTCCTCACGCCATACATCTAATTTCAAATCAGTAAAAGAGTAATCTAGGGTTCTATCCTTAGATTTGAGTATTCTTCAGATGAGTTGATGTTGAGTTATGAGTTCTTGAGTTGATTCATTCATGTCTGTATTTCAGCATGAACCCTATTAATTAAGTATTCTTGAGATGAGTAGTATCGTTGAGTTCTGACTATTGAGTGTTTCTATATTATTATTGAGATGCTTGAGTTGAGTTACCCATGTTTATATTTCAGCACTAACCCTTATTTTGAGTAACAATTTTTGAGAATATTTTCAGAGAAAGTATTTTACATTGAGCAATAACTTCAGACATATTTCACAACAATTACCTCTTTTAAGAGGATAGTTTGAGAAATTATCTCAAACTAGAGAAAGAGTATATGTTTTATATATTTGACCATGATTATATATATTATTGGGAGTGGTATTGAGCACCGATATGGAGAATAGTTTAGACAACTCATAGACCCCATAAACCATGTCTTGCCAACATGGGTACATGATTATACATTTTAGATGAATCCTTAGTACCTTCGAGTAGACCATAGTGGATCCACTTAGTTGAGAGGTTATATACCCTAGCATGATATAGGATAGTTCAGGCAGCGTGGTCGAGATGTTGTATCATTACTTAGTTTATAATGATGGTTGTCGGTTAGAGAATCTCTCAATAGAATTAAAGTGTATTTTCATAGAACACTTATTATGTTGAGTTCAGAAATGATTAAGTATTTTGTATATATTTAAATGATTTAACTCTTTTATTCCATTATGTTCAACTTCAGTATATTATCATCTATAGTAGTCCTTTCATTTAGATCTTTTGACTATGCTATATTACATACTCTAACATTCAAATGTACTGATGTCATTCGACCTGCATATTTTTATAATATAGATAATGTGTTCAGGATCATCAACCCATGCTTCATTGAAATCACTCGACATTCCAGCTAGCTTTTGGTGAGTCTCCTTGTATTCTGGAGGACTTCACATTTACTTTCTAGTTTGTAGTTTTGAGATGCCGTGGGTCTTGTCCTGACATATTTCTTTAATAGTGGAGGCTTCATAGATAGATATAGTCGAGGAGTCGCTCAGTACATTCAAACTATATTAATTATTGCAATGAGTACTTTCAGATATTCGAGTTAAGTTTTATTTTGAGATCAAATTATGTTTTAAGCCTATTATTTCTTAAGTGAGTCTTTCGTTAAGTAGTTAGCAAGGCCAAGGGTTTGCTTAGGGATAAGAAATGATTCTCAATTGTCGGCCATTTCCATGGTGTAGGCTCAGGGGATGAAAAACTTGATATTAGAGCACGGAGTTCAAGTTTCCTAGGGTGTTTATGAAGCCGTTTCAGTAGGATTTTATTTATGGTTGTGAGGGTCCCTTTTCTATAAATGAGGGACTACAAACATCTAAGAAATGTTTCCTTTCTTTCATACTCTAAATCATGCAATAGATTTGTATCATAAAGAGCTTATTCAAACTCGTGTGTTTCTCAAATCCATTCGACTACCCCTCATACTTAAGGTAAAGTAAAAGCAAAGCCTAGATCCTTATCGATGAGTTACTGTAAGCACAAGTCTTCAAAAAGTTATGCGACTGCATATGGGCTTGAGAGAAGCCCGTGATTGAGCTTAAGTGTTTAGATTGGAAAGAATGCACTCTTACTCATATGAATCGTGTGTTTGAGATAAAAGGCATATGTACTCCCAGACTCTCTTCTCTAAGCCTTATTTCAGGTGATACCTTTTAAAGGGAACTATGTTGTAGATCTTGGGTAGTGTTTTCATCGGAAAGGATAATATGTGTTACAATCTTATAAGAAATAGTAGTAGAAGTGCCCAGAGTTAAAAGTAAGTATTTAGGGGTGTAGTAACCTAAGAAATGAGGATAACTATTAAGTAAAGTGTGTAGTTGCAATCATTTACCTAGTAAGTCATTAATGAGGAGTTTTTCTTTATATGTAGGCTAAGGAATAATAATTTTGTATGGATGTCGTGATGCAAGGTAGATGAATAGTTACTAGTAAGATGAGTTAGAGTATATTTTAACCAAAAGATAGTTTATGTCGATGTAACATTATATTAGTGAAGACCAAGTATAGGAGTTTAATTTAAAAAATAGAGTAATTATAAGGTGATAGACCTAATCTAGGCTTATGATTTTTGAAGTGAGAGCCATAGGGTATTCGGAGGGTTGTAGAACTATTCGGCAATGATGTATAGTGAAAGGGTAAAAAGTACTTAGGTTGTAAAAAAAATAATGTGACAGTAATATGTAAATAGGTAGACTGAGAGATAAAGATTTACTTCTTGTCATGAGATCTTAGTTGGTGAGTGTTTCTTAAGTTTATCTAGTTGTTCTAAGTTTGAATGGTAAGGGAGAAATTATATTGATATCCGTGTTTAGTAATAGACGCTAAGCTTGAATTTGAGATGAGTGTCGTGATCAAAAGTATAGCAACATGAGGGTGATGATGTAAGTTTGAGATCTCATCTAGTAGGTTTGATATAAATCAGGTGAAATTAAGGTGTTATTTTTTTATAAGTGTGAGTGGTACAAGTGTGGTATTATGACTCTTAGATGAGAGCAAGGGAGTGTGGCTAAGTCAGTAGATTATTAAGAACATTATGAGGTGTACCTGATATAGTGTGTAGTCATACGAGGTTCTAATTAAGTTATGATTTTTTCATGTATGCCTAGATAGTATAGTTGAGTTTTTAATGTGGGGTAGGCTGATGTAAGCATTATTTATTATCCTTAAGAGTTTGGTCGAAGGGAACATATATAGTCAATGTGAGTAACGATCATAGAAAGACTTTTATAGAAGCGGGAAGAGGTTAAGAGAAGCATCTAAGAAAGAGGTCCTAGAAGGAATCTTAGTATCTGCATATGGAGAGTTCAACAAGCATGGGATTAGCCTTTCCTTAGTATTAGAGTAAATTGAATATAGAATAGTTTAGAGATGATTGAATAGATACATAGCCTTAAAGTGTCAGCTTCAGACCTACGGGGGACATGATAAGATGGGAAACCAAGTTAAGTGTTGAGAAACAAATAATGATGTGTTCTGAAAGAGTTAAAGTGATATATCGTATTCCTCAAAGTTCAGTCGTTACAAAATCATGTTGATGTCTCTAATATCATAATTGTGTTCATGACTTATGCTCATACACATTAGTCATATGCACATCTATTCTCAGTTACCAAAATGAGGGGGCAATTATTTTAGCCTATTGATCTCAATCTTACTCTATAAAGTTATGGATATCAACCCCATGATATGAACCATTCATTTAAGAGCTCATGTGTCATAGTATGCTCAGTCTAGCTAATTCATGATTTACTCTCAATGTCTAGCAACATAATGTTGTGCCATGCATATTCTTATATTAGATTTCTTGAATAAATCAGATTTATGATCTTTCACCCTAAGCTCTTTCATTGATCTTTTAAAGCTTTGATAGAGATGTTGTCGATAGTATTTAAGTAATGATAGAAAAAGAGGGTTGATATTTCTTATTGTGGTAGTGGTAGTTTTCTTATTCAATCTAAAGTTATTGTAACACCTCAGATTCAAGAAAGGGTATAATAGCATGTTTTAGAACTTTAAGGTGCCATCCACGAAGGCCAACCACGGTCCATGGGTTGAACCATGAACCGTAAGTGGGTCCGTGGATTGGCCACCCAAAAGTTGTCAAGGGCACGAACCACAACTTGACCAACGGTCCATCGGTGGGTCCACGGTCCGTGCTCTAGGAGCCGTAGGTCAGGTCCAAAGTTTCAGTATCAACTAAGGAATGTGCACGACGAACCGTTGGTCAGTCCTTGGTCCATCAGTCGTGAGTTGTGGGTGGGGGTTTGACAGTTAATGTTAGGTGTAATTGGGTCTTTTTCTAATTATTTTATCTCTATACGACATCATTTTACCTATGTCTAAGACCCCTATATAAGTATTTTAACCCCTAAATTCAACCCATTGAAGTCATTCTTCCAAAATTACAAAAGAAGATCAAATCTCCTCCCCAAAATATCTCTCTCTAGAAACTTGAAGAAGAAGAAGGGTTCAATCTAGGGATTCAAGGAAAGCCTCCCTTTTCACCATTGAAGATAAGCATTAGTTTTGGAGGTATGATAGTTTTCATCCATCGATTCCTTCCATTCACGGAGTTCCCAAATTCTCCTGTTTTCAAAGTTAGAAATCCCCAATTAAGTTAGGATTTTCTTCAATTTCCATGGGTTCTCTTAATTATTGATTTAAATGATTGAATTATGATCTCTTATGCATGAATTGATTAAATACTATGAATTTATGATGATTCCCCTATGAACCCATGAAATCCCTATGTCAAATTATGATTATATGATGTTGTTTTTTTTTATTATGAAAGAAGAGTTTTATGAAACCAAGCATGAAGTGATTGAATCACATGAATTTGTGATGAAATCTATGTAAATATTTTAAGGATGCTTTGAGAGTAAAGTATCAATGATTATGTTGTTGTTTTGTTGTTTAAAGGATATTCTCATACACACATAAAATCATGATTGTGAAAGGTTTTCTCGCATAGTAAGGATTCTAAGGTTAAAAGGTCTTCTCCGCTAATTGAATCAAGGATAAAGAGCTATCCTAATGAGCCTAGCTTGTATTTGTTAATGAATGATACCTTTCCATGGATGACTTATGACTTAGCTTGGATTGTCAAGATGACGTGCCCTTCCATGGATAATAAGAACAAGTAATAAATGACTATTTTATGGGATTTATGCTTAGCACCGAAAGGATATTGAGATGGAAGCTCTCCTGTTAGTAGCAGTCTCCTTATCCCTTACCTATGTGCACCCATAGGATGATTCTCTAGATAGACATTAGCTAGTGGATCCACCTAAGCTAGAAGTTCATGGTCCTTACTTTGGAAAGTAGGACAACACTTTCGGTGTGGGAGACACCGGGGGATCATGTTAAAGGTGGAGATGTTCTAACACCTCGGATTTGAGAAAGGCCTAAAATGGGTAATGGGGAAGAACTCACAGGTCAACACATGGATCATGGACCCTCCACAGAGCCAAGACGAGACGTGAATGGGACCACGGTTCGTGTGGTAGCCAGTGGAAAGTCCTCCAACACATGCTAAACAGGGACCTCTCCCACGAGAGCCCTAACGGCCCATAGGGACGCACACAGGTCGTTATGATGCCCATATGGGGGAGGCAAAACCTATCCCATAGTTAGCTTCCTCCCATGGAGCTCTAGATGGATCGTAAAGTGGAAAACGACCCGTTAAGGTGGTCGTAAAGGGGCAAGGTAGTAAAGAGCCCCTCCCTAAGCCACTGGTCAAAGACCATGTATGCCAAAATGACTCGTGGAGGTCCTTGACGACTCATGAAGGCCATCGTCCAGTGGTTACATCAGCTTTAAGTCAAGGACTTTTGGGTCTTTTTCTAATTATTCTATCCTAACACTATGTCATTTTACACTTACATAAAAGTCCTACATAAGTAGTTTTTAACCCCAAATCTCCCGAATTGAAATCATTCTCTTAATTTCCTAAATGAAGAACAAGTCTTCCTCTCCATATTATTTCTCTTTCTAGAAAGCTTGAAGTAGAAGGAGTCAACCTAGGGTTTCAAGTAAAGCCTCAAATTCCACTATTGCAAGAAAGGTCTTGGAATTGAGGTATGGTAGTTTTCATCCATGGAGTCATTTCCTCTAGGGAGTTCCTAAATTTTCCAATTTACAAAGTTATAATTCCCCAATCGAGTTAGGGTTTTCTTATATGTCATGGGTTCCTTTAAATATTTATTTATTTGATTGGTTTATGGATTATTATGCATGAATGGAGTTATATGCCATGATTTTAAGATGAATCCCCAAGAACCCATGCTTAACCCATGTTTCCAAGATATTGATGATTGAAAGTGAGTTTTGAACCATGAAAGATGAATTATGAAATTATACATGATCTTATGGAATTGATGAGATATGATGAAATTGCTTTAAGAGTAAAAGCATATATGTTGTTGTAGTTAATTGATGTGAAAGGATTTGCTCACTTAACTACCTCATGCATGAATTTGAAAGCTTTTCTCACATAAAAGAATTCAAAGGTTGAAAGGTTTTCACACCTAAAATGAATTAAAGTTAAGGAGCTATTCTACGAATGAGGCAAGTGGCGACCTCTAAAGGGAGACAAGAGGTGATTACACGTCACATGATGTAAGGACAAGAGGCGATTACCCAAGTCCCTTAAACAAAAGATCAATAAGATTAATAAATATTCCGTGAAAGTTATGCTTAGAATTGAGTAGACATGTCACGCCTCGAGGTTACACTCTAGACATGAACACGGGACCTAGAATCACAAGTGGCCCCAAGCTAACCTTGCTGGCATATCATGAACATACTAAGGCAATATGAATCACAAATCATGAGATAATCTGAAAATGATGGGGAATACCCTATACTAAATATGATTAAAGAAAACTTAGAGTTTGAATATAAATGAAAAGTCAAACTCTAACACTAAAGTTGAAACTAACTATGTCTGAAATAAAACCTCTATTGACTAGAAATGATGGGACATGCCCCAGCTAAATCTAGCAATAACTGAAACTAAGACTAAAATGAAAGATAACATGTCGACTGTCCTTGAAGAATGAGGACTCACCACTGATGATGTTGAACTGAAGATCAGGGTGCTATCTATGCGTGATCTGACTGCTGAGGACTTGAACCAACATCACGATAAGATGT
Organism: Solanum piurae; assembly: GCA_029582685.1. NCBI lineage: Eukaryota > Viridiplantae > Streptophyta > Magnoliopsida > Solanales > Solanaceae > Solanum > Solanum piurae. The sequence goes on along the minus strand of JAJOOO010025849.1, from coordinate 2,555 downwards.
AGCGTAAAGTATGCATCAGTACTTGAAAGGTACTGAACATGGCTAAACTGAATGCAATTACCAAGTTTATAACATGCTCATACTGCATACTGAACTATATTGATAACATGGTCAATGCAATAGAATTTGTAAGGGAAATACTAATAACCGACATAAAACAACATAAGCTAAATATGGAGTCCGATGTATAAGCCACATTGAGAGGACCCAATATACCCTGCCAGAGGTATAGAGGCATGCTGGCATGATCACTAAAATGTAATGCCCAACAAAGGAAACTTAACCTACGAGGCACGTAGTTCTGGGACTTGAGGGTGACTGACCCTAGTCTACTCTATATTAAGCTTCTCCTAATTGATTAAGAAATTAACACTTTATGACTGAGTTGATGTAATACTGGATAGCTTAAAATACTGGCATGAAAACTGAGAATGCAACATTAATATACTAATAATGGACATTCAAAAAATGAGGCATGCATGTATATATATATATATATATATATATATATATGAAATATCTGACCTAGCATGTGTAATTCATGAACTAAAAGAACTACATAGCTAAGGTTCTGAATATCATACAAGAAACTAAGTAATAATATGATAATCTGATTTGGATCATTCTAACAGCTAAAACTCAACAATTTCTAACATTCAAGAAACCCTAGGTCTAGATAATATTAAGGGAATCAAGAATCTGACTTAATTCTAGGGACCTAATGGGCTAAAGGAACCCACTAGTGAAATCCCACATACCTGGTGACGAATTCCATGGAGAAATCTTTCAATTTTGGGGCTGGAACTGATGGAACCTTGTTGCGTTCTTGAACTAGGGTTCTTGACTTCTTTCTCCTCTTTTCGTTCTAATTTTCTAAGTTTTGGTGAATGCTCTGACTTAGGTAATTTCTAGTTTGTTTACTAGGCTAAAAATGACAAAAACTATGTAGTTTAGGGGTCCAACGCACAAGGAAAAAACCAAAAGACCTCTGACTTAAAAGTTGTCGAGATCACCAACGGACGGGACCGATGGACCGTGGATCGACCGATGGTCCGTGTTGGTCAACCATCGATCGGCCATTGGGACTGAAATTTGAGGGTCTGACCTACAGCCCTGGACCACGGACCGTGGTCTGACCTACTGTCCGTAGGTCCTGGCGTGGGTTAGGAGTTAGATAATTTTTCTAGGCCTTTCTGGGGAAGGGTTCAAATGGTGATCCAATGACCACCAGAACAGACTGTGGGTCACCCTACGGTCCGTGGGTTAGACCTATAACTTCTGAAAATCTATATTTTGGTCTGTTTTCGGGTACGGGGTGTTACATTATCTCCCCCTTGGGAATATTCATCCTCGACTGAAGTCTGAACTAGCTGAATATGGAGGGAAAAATTTGTAACCCCTACCACTAAACACTGGGAACTGATTTTAAGTAACATGCAAATACGCTGAAAATGCAAGTACAAACTGAAGGAACATGATGCTAAGACTGAAACTGTGCATGAATGACTGAAAAACCGAAGAGGAACTATTACCTCAAGCTGGAATGGAATCGAAAGGAAAGGGGTGAGGATACTTGGCCCTCATGGCTGCTTCTGCTTCCCAAGTAGCTCCCTCTACGGACTGACTCTTCCACAAAACCTTGACTGAAGCGACTTCTTTGTTTCTCAACCTTCAAATCTGACGATCAAGAATTTCAACTGGTACCTGTTCATAAGTGAGACTATCTTTCACAGTCACACTTTCTAAAGGTACAATAGATGTTGGATTACCCACACACTTTTTCAACAACGAAATGTAAAAAACTAGATGTATTGTTGCTAGTTCTGTTGGAAACTCCAATAAATAAGCCACTTTACTGAAACGACCCCAAAAATGCCCGAAAATGTGCTTCGGAAACACCTATAATTGTAATTTCCATATATCTCAAAATCCGTGCATGATTTCGGAAATTGAACTTCATATTCTTATTCGTGGGATAAAATTGAGTGGGAAATGGGTCTAACCCGAATTTTAGAGCAACCGTATCAAAATTCAAAAATCGCAAAAAATGTGATTTTCAGGGTCAACTTTAAAGGGGCATATCTCTTAGCACACAAGGAACTGGAAGGGCCTCAACATATTAAATTAAACCTCTATGAGTTAGCTTTCCAATGCAATTGGTTTCACCTCATTCTGAGTTAGGATGAGGGAGTTATGACCATTTTCGTAAAACCTGTCGGTGCAGAATTGCAATTTCCAGAGAGCTAATTTACTGTAGCGGTTGGAGACGGTTTTTTTTTATAAAAAAGGGGATATGTCCCATACTTAGTCATTTTTTTCAAACTTCAAAAACACTCTCTAAGCCCTCTCAAAAATTCCACCAAGATCTTCAACCAAATTCAAACATCTCAAGCTCTAATTCCGGATTAAGACTCAATCTCAAGCTTCAATTCTCCATTCCAATCTTCATCAAGGATTCTCCAAAGTTGAGGTATGTGGGTTGATTGTGGAAACCTTCCTTTCCACAAGTCCAACCATTTATCCTCTATTTCTACTTCAAGTTTATGGGTCCTTAT
>JAJOOO010025848.1:0-19175 GCA_029582685.1 Solanum piurae | reverse complement strand
CATGTCCCAGCATTTCTAGTCAGATTAGAGGCTTATTTCAGACATAGTTAGATTCAGCTTAGTTTTGAGTTAATAACTTCTTTGTATTAAACTCATCAGTTTTCATATATCTCAGTTATAGTATATGAGTATTCCCCATCTTTTCATTTTTTTTATGATTTAGCTTCCGCATCAGTTTATTATCTTTAGTATGCTCATGATCATGCCATCAGGCTTAGCTTGGGATCATTTGTGGTCCTAGGTCCCGTGTCCGCGTCTCGGGGGTAGTCTCGGGGCGTGACAATGGCAAAGGAAAGCAACATACCTCAACCAAAAACTCACATTTGCTTAACTTAGCATACAACTCACGATCCTTAAGGGATTTTAACACGATCCTCAAATACTCAACAAGTTCATCCTCACTCCATTAGTAAATCAAAATATCATCAATAAACACAATCATAAATATGTCAAGATATTGCTTAAAGACCTGGTTCCTCAAATCTATGAATGTCACCCGTGCCTTAGTCAAACCAAACAACATCACCAAAAAATCATAATGACCATACCTAGTTTAAAAAGTTTCCTTCAAAAAGTCACTCTCCTTCACCCTATATTGGTGATAACCCGATCGAAGGTGAATCTTAGAGAAGTAACTCGCTTCTTGGAGTTGATCAAACAAATGATCTATCTTTCCTATAGTCAATGCACATTTAGAGGGAACCATCCATTTTTGAACAAACAACACTGGAGCACCCCATTGAGAGATACTTAGTCTAATAAAACTTTTATCTAACAAGTCTTTCATTTTATCCTTTAACTCCTTATGTTCTGCCGGATCTATACCATAAGGAGGAATTGAGATAGGTTCATATTTGGTAAAAGGTAAATGCCGAAGTCTATTTCCCTTTTGGGAGGAATACTAGGAATATCATAGGGAAACACTTCTGGAATCACATTTTCAAGCAAAACTGACTCAAGAGTAGGGTTTTTGGAATCTCTATCCCTAACCCAAACAAGATGATAAATGCAACACTTAGAAATCATTCCTAGCCTTTAGGCAAGATAAAAATTGACCCTTTAGAGCATAATTTCTCTCTTTCCATGACAAGATAGGTTCATTCATAACCCTAAAAGTGACCAATCACGTCCTATAATATATGGAAGCATAACATGCATGAAGCCATTTCATACCAAGAATAACACAAAAATCTAACATATCAAGATCTACAGGATCAACAAGATCAACATGAGTAACTCTATTAGAAACGAAAATATGACTACTTCAATTAACTTTTTTAGAAACAATAGAATCACTAACAGGGGTAGAGACATGAAAAAGATTAGAAAGGATTTTGGGACAAACATAAAATCTCATGGACCCATAAGGAGTAGCCAAGGACAACGTAACACCCGAATCAAGCAAAGTATACACATAAATATGTAACACTTTCAATGCATCGGTCACAATATCTGGAGAACCCTTATGATCATGTCGAGTCTGAAGAAAAAAGAACCTATTTTGACGAGGAGCACCCAAACCAGAACAACTCGGCTAAGCTTTCCTATCATCTTTACCCTTGCTAGCTTGCAACAAACAATCCTTCACTTTGTGGACACTTTTTCCACAATCAAGGAAATCATTCGTAATGGCTAAGCACTTGCCATTATGTTTATTACCACACCTTTTGTAAGCGAGAATAAAAGATCCATTTCCACCATTTCCTTGAGACTTAGGGTTAAACACCCTATCTTTGTTGAAATTTTGAGTTGGTGCATTAGAAGAACCTTGACCGGTAAATCTTTTCCAAAATTTAGAATAACCTTGTCCACAAGACCTAGAATGAGAAAAGTCACCATCACATGTCCTTTCCCTCTTAGAATTTCTTGCCATTTTATTGAGCTTTTCCTCTTTAATTGTTGGGCATGTATCATCAAGTGAGAGATATTCACCTTCTTAATCAACATGGTGGTACGACACTCAATAACAAACAAGTCAAAAATATCCGACACAAACTTACTCATCCTTTCCCTAGAGTCGACAACCATAGTCGAAGCATACTTAGCAAATTAAGTAAACTTCAAAGCATAATCCTTCACACTCATATTCCCTTGAAGAAGAATAATGAACTCAAGAAACTTTGCCTCCATTATCTCAAGGGGAAAGAAACAATTAAGAAAAGCTCCTTTAAATTTCTCCCAATCAACATGACCCATATCAACCCCCTATCACCTTTCCATTGTTCAAACCACACTTGAGTAACACCCTTTAGTTGATAAGCGGCCAATTCTACCATCTCCACCATAGACACTCCCATAATTCCCACTATACTTTCCACTTCATCAATGAACTATTGAGGATCCTCATCAACCTTGGAACCATGGAACTCTAGAAGATTCATGCTAGTGAAGTCCCTTATCCTTGTCAACCCCGTACCCACATTTGTGTTCACGGGAGCAACAACTTCTCTATTTTCTTGAGCCATTATATCTTCAGTCAACACTTTGAAAGTATCTTGGAATTTGGCATAAGTCACTAGTTTGGTGTCACGATGTAGAGTACACTCTAGACATAACACGGAGTATAAGACCCCAAGAGGCCCCACACAAGCCACTTAGCATACATCATTCAAGATAATATAATTAAAGTATTCAAAATGCAGTTTATGTCATGAAATGTTTGACAAGAAAATGAAGCAGAAAATCTAACATAGTCTCAAAGCCATCTAGTACATCAATAGTGATTGAGACGTAACCTATACATCACACACATTATGGAAAATTAAAGACAATAAGAAATAAAGGGTTCAGTCCTCGAAACATGAGGACTCACCAATCTTCAAATCTACTAATATGATCACTAGCTATGGAGATGTGGAATGGGAGTGTCGAATCCTACAATAGTGAGACACTGTAGGGAAGAGTATGTGTTAGTACAAAGAATGTACCAAGTATGATAACAATGCATACACGATATAAATCATGCTAAAAAGGACTTTACATGGTATGGAATGACCAAGTTAAATCATAAGATAAAAGGATTAGAAAACATAAATCATAATCATGGTCAATGCAAGTTAAACATATTTTAAAAACACTAACACGATAATTTTCTTTTATGAGTAACCTTAGTTCATTATTTTGGGAGATTTACCTTTAACCGACATATAGATGTGAGCTATAACATGGAATCCAGTGTCTACTCTATACTCAAAAGAAATGTCCTTACTTTCCAAAGTAAGAAACATAAACTTCTAGCTTACGTGGATCCACTAGATAATGTCTATATAAGACAAACCTATGGTGGAACAAAGTTATGGGATAATGAGATTGCTACTAGAAACCCGGCCTCTACTACGGGAGAGTTTCAATCTGAATATCCTCTCGGTGCTAAGCATAAATCCCCTGAAATCATTATAAGTCTTAACTTACCTTATCACCTTTATGTGAGAAAACCCTTTCACATTCATACTTGAGTAGTGTGTGAGAAACCCATTCACGACAACAACCACAAAATTGATACTTCACTATCAACGCATCCTTAAATCTTTTTCATCAATTTCCTAAAGCACATGCATATCTTCATAAATTCATCTTTAATAGTTGAAAATCCTCCTCATACGATCATGGTCCAGAAATCATGGATCATGCATGGGTTCATGTAACTTTTCTTGAAAAAAATGCAATTATATCGATTCATGCATAAAAGACTTAAAACAATTAATTAGATCACAATTGAAAAGAACCCATCAGATTAAGTAAAACTCTAACTTCAATTGGAGATTCTACCTTGTAAAAATGGAGAATTTAGGAACCCTACATAGATGAATACTATCATACCTTACCAAAAGCTTGCAATTAATGGAGGATTTGGAGACTTGATCTTGAAACCCTAGACTTCTTATTTTTTAGAGAGAGAAATATTTGAGAGGATGAACTTGATCAACTTTTAGGATTTTAGGAGAATGAATTGAATTGGATGATTTGGGGTTAATAATCATTATATAAGGCTTTTGGGTAGAAAGCAAAATGATGTAGTATAGGGTTATAAAGATTAGGGAAAAGACCAAAGAGCCCTTAAAAATAACTGTCAGACCCTTACCAACCGATCAGACCTACGGTCTGTTGGTTCCACTACGAACCGTCCTGGTCGACCGTAGGTGGGGTTTAAAGATTTGAATCTAGGCCCTCTAACAATGGGACCCATGTATAGTCCATTGATCAACCTACGGTCTGTACATTTCCGCCGTAAGTCCATCTTTAAATTTTGAAAATCTTACTTAGTCTAAGATTCTCCGATGAAACCTACCTACGACTCGTACATAAAATGATGGACTGTCTTGGTGAACCGTAAAAAGATAGTGGGACTTGAAATTTATGGAATCATTGGACTTGACCCCTATGGCTCCACCCACGGCCCGTGAGCCAACACACGGACCATCGGAGGTTCTTTCGGTACTGGCACAAGTTTGTAGAAATCTGTAAATTTTCGTTTTTTTGAATATGAGGTGTTACAATATCCCCCTTGAGAAAATTCGTCATATAATGGGATTCAAGACATGATATGGAGGGCAGGAACCTAAACCTAACAACCTAACATGAATGTAATCAGATAAATGCACATTTTCGAGGAGGAAACATCATCTCCAAGATAAAGCATCTTCAAAACATCATTTCGTGAACTCATTTTCTCAAATGCACATAAATATAAATTAATCTATCAAGTGAACTCATTTTCTCAAAATCAAGTTTTTCATGAACTTGCATAAATGAGGAATCATGGGAATATCTAAGACACATGAAACCAAAAGAGTAAACCATGATAGAATGAATACCTCAAGCTAGAGTAGGGACGGAAGGAAAGAGGTGAGGATAGCGTGATTGTCACGACTCGAGAGTACCCCCTAGTCGAAACACGGCGTACTTGATCCCGAAGGGGTCTAATACAAGCCTCATAGCATTCTTGAACATAAGAACATAGGAAAAATAGAGAAGAATTAAAACTTTCCTTACAATCGAAGACATTTTCATTAAAAAGCAAGCGGAAGAGTTTCTAGACTTTGTACACTATGTCTCAAACCATCTAATACTTTGAATACAACATTGGGACTCAGCCCATACAAAAGCTTCAACAAAACTAAAAGACATAAATGGAACACAATGGATTTTGTCCTCGAAACTATGAGGACTCACAAAGTCTTCATCTTCAAGCACCTTAGAAACCTATCCTTCAAGCATAGAACACCAATATCTCCAAACCCTACACTTTGGTAAAAAGGGAGAAGAAATATGGGTTAGCACATTAGATGTACTAAGTATGAAAGCCATGCAAAAACATGCTTAAAAAGGACATCTTTGTTTGAAAGTCATGATATATGACATTTTAGTAAACGTTCATGAACATTGATAAAAAAGCATAATATAAGTCACAACCAACATGCAAGTCACATTTTCTCATTTAGACATAATCAACATACAAGTCATCTAACCACATTAGAACATGATCAACGATATAACCCATTAACTTTACTTTAAGACTTCACCTCAAGTAACCCGCATGCTATACCTTGTGCAATGTATGGATAGCGTCCCATACCACCATCCACACAAAGGTACCACATTAAGATCACCAAAAGTGAACTAACCATTCCTCCTTTCCACCTTTACACAACAAAGCATATAAGAATCATAAACATCACATAAATCACATTATCACATTAAGACCAACATCTAAGACAACTCTAAGTCATACTTGTGCATTGTGCAAGTAAAATCCCTTATTACTACTCACACTAAGTACTACTTTGAAGTCACCGTAGACAAGGCCCATTCATACACAACAAATCATAACAAGAAAGTAAATCATGATACAAACCAAGTATAGCATGCATCTTTACAATTAAACATATACGAATCAACATTCTTCATAAGCTTCATTACATTAAGAGCACCTTCATTCATTAAACATTAGATCACCATTCTCATAAATATCATTATAAGAGCCCATTCATTTCATTAAAATTATAAGGAACACACCATGACCTCCCTCAAATGCCTACTTGTGCAATGCATAGATGGCGTCCCATACCACCACCCACACTAAGTAGTACATCCTTAAGAAGCCATAGTTCATTAACATTATTGTGGGGTAAGCCTTAACCGACATAGATCATGTGAGCTTGACATGGAATCCCAGTGTCACCCTCACCGGATAAAGGGATTCCTACTTGCCTAAGGTAGGACCATAAATTTCTTAACCTTAAGTGGATACACTAGCTAGACCTATGTGGGCACATAGTTTAAGGGATAAGGAAATTTCTACTAGATACCCCACCTCAACTCACGGATGAACATCCATCTCAAGAGATTGCTACTAAGTACCCCACCTCAACTCTCGAATGAGCACCCATCTCAAGCCATATCCACTCGGTGTTTAACATATTCCCCACGGAGTACATTACATTCATTACATTAGTTCATTATGGGATAAGAGATTGCTACTAGATACCCCGCCTCAACTCCCGGATGAGCATCCATCCCAAACCCAACATTCACTAAAACAGGATATATGGATTATTACTAGATACTCCGTCTCAACTCCCGGATGAGTATCCATCCTATCCCAACATTCATTCATTGTAAAGCTCATAGATTCAAAGATGAAAATAGCCTTTCACCTAAGAAATCCCTTATTGTGAGGAAGTACTTTCACAACAAGTCATGAACATTCATTAAAGTACAAGTGAGAATAGCCTTTCAATAGACTCAACATTCATTAACATTATCATTAAACTTCATTCATTCATTCTGCAATACAAGAAAAGGATGCCTTAGACTACCAATTCAAGATATTCAACATTACATTATAGAACCCTTCACATTTCCATCATCAACATTCATGAGTGTTAATAGAGAGATAACATTCAATCCTAACACAATTAAATTCTAAATAAGATAATAATTCATTCATTGAGATCACACACATGCTTCACATCACATTCATATATACCACATCATGATAATACTTCAATTCCTCACACTATGCTTTCAAGGCCATGATCACAATGTACATAGTAAGTAAACACCTCCACCTTTCAAGTGGATCAACAATTCAAGACAATTCTACTTTAACATAAAATTAGGTCAAACTGGCCCTTTCAAGGCGATGATCACAAATCCTCAATTCACCAACAATTCACAATAATTAGGCATAGATGATGATACAATTCAATAATCTAAGTTAATCTAGGCATAAGTCCATCAACATTCATTCATAATCAACAAACCCCTTTCATAAGTCACAATTTAGGAATTGAGAGAAATCATGGGTTCATATAATATTTTCATCATAAATTATCAATTAAACATCAATAAAATCATAATTTGTCATTAGAAACCATTTGAAAACGTTTGATGAAAGAACCCATGAGATTGAGTAAAAACCTAGATTTTCATGATTTGAAATCACATTTGAATTGGCTCCTTGAATGGAAAATTATACAAGGATCAAGACGACCATACCTTGCTATTGATTCCTCATGAAAATTGAAGAAGAAACACCTTGAAATCCCCAACCCTAGCTTTATCTTGACCTTGATCTCCAATGGAGTTTCTAGAGAGTAGACTTTATGGGAAGGAAGGGTTTTGATTTGGGGTTTCAAAATAATGAAATCTAAAATAGCATTTTAATGTTTTAATACTCTTAAAGTATGTTAATAAACACAAAATAACCGTCCAAACACTTAACTAAGCAAATGGTGAATTTACCACTTCACCCTTTACTTGACCGTGCTTCTTGACAGATTGCATACATGGTTCACGAGACCCTATCCACGATCCATGGATGGGGTCATGGACCGTACTTTCCCTCCGCTAATTGGTGCTGTGGCTTGGTTAGGGGCCCCTTGACCTACGGAGGCCTTCCACGGGGCGTGGACCCCTTCCGTAGGTCACCCCATTTTGGGCAGCTTTCATGGTTCATTGGGGTCTTCGGGTTAGACTTAGGGTCCTCCTCAAGGACCCCTAGGGCAGTCCATGGGGAGTCTCACCTTGACGTTTGACCCCTAAATCCCTCAACCATGACTCGGGACAACATCAAACACCATCAAACCTCACACCAAACTCAAACGCACACACGTTAGGCTCTAGTTTCACTAGTTTGTTTTTAGGGTCGTTACAGGGACTTCATATCAGCCTTGGCCTCCCATGTAGCACCCTAAACTAACATATTCCTCCAAAGAACCTTCAGGGAAGCAACTTTATTGCCTCTCAACTTCTTAACTTGTCGGTCCATAATCTCAACCGGAACTTTTTTTATAAGAAAGGTTCGCCTTAAATCCCAAACCTTCTAAGGAAACTATGGATGTCGCATCTCCAATTCATTTCTTCAATAGAGATACATGGAAAATAGGATGCGCCGATGCCAAATCCTTAGGCAAATCAAGTTCATAAGAAACTTTACCAATTCTCTTCAAAGTCTGATATGGGCCCACATTGTGGGGACTAAGCTTCCCTTTCTTCCAAAACCTCATCACACCCTGCATAGGTGAAATTTTTAAGTAGACCCAATCATGAACATCAAACTCAAGTTCTCTCCTTCTAACATCGGCATATGGCTTTTGACGACTTTGAGCCGTTTTCAATCTCTTTATAATAAGCCGAACCTTCTCCATAGCCTCGTGTACCAATTCAGGATTTATCAAAGCAACTTCACCTACTTCAAACCATCCAATAGGAGATCTACACCTCCTACCATAAAGAGCCTAAAACGGAGCCAAACTAATACGATGAGTCGGAAATTTTGACTCACTTAGAGATTGTTATTGAATGAATTAGTGTCCTCAATGCCTATTATGTGTTCATAACTGATGTTAATTTGTTTATGTACAACAAAGTAGGCTTAAGAACAAGGCAAGTACATTACGATGTGAAAAAAAGAAACAAATTTGGAAAAGCTGAAGAAAAGAATAGCTGGAGCTCACAAAATCCACTCGGCGAGTGAGCCTATAGCTCGCCAAACTTTTCAGTGAAGTAGCCCGTTAACTAAGCCAACTCGGTGAGTGGAAAGACACTTCGGCGATGTGCAGAATGGAACAATGGTAGACACCCATCTCGCCTAATCTTCCAGAACAATTTGATGCAGAAGTCAAACCAAAAGGAGAGAAGTAGAGTTTGTCGGTGGATCACTGAGTCGATCGATGATCCTGACTAACTTTGCCAAGTGAGCCCGCGTACTGAAACTTTGGAAACATATAAATTGATTTTTGAAAAGGGAAAACAGGGTCTCACACAACCTTTACAGTTTTTCATATACTTTGATATAATTGAATACTCTTGGAGAGGTTTTTGAGCTTAGATTATTGAGGATTTAAGTTTCAAGTCTTAATTTTGGCATTTAAGCTTTGGAGAATTTGTCAATTTGATGGAACATCATTTTGGTAACAATTTCTTTCTTTTTGCTATGTTTGGCTAAAATTCATCTCCTTAGGAGTGTGATTTTGCAATTGAATACATAAATTAGCTTATGGGTATTGTTATTTGCTATATTTAATGTTGTTTTGAAATGGGTTAAATCATTTATTCATGGTTGAATCTATGAACTGAAGTTGCAAATTTAGTTATAGTCTTAACTCTCGGTGTTTCTTGCGAAATATGCACAGAGTAGGATAAATGATTGATGATTGTATTGGTTTATGTCGTTACAACCTAGCTTGATAAAGTGGGTTAAGTTAAGGAATTGTGTTGTTTTGTTTTGCGAAGCGTGTTGAGGTTCGAAGAACTCACTCAAAGTATGATAGCTGATTGAAAGATAGTTGTTATATTTACAACCCATCCTACCCATTGAGATTGAGCAACTTAAAATTATTGATAATTACCCATTAAGCAAAATTAGTGTTCAATTACTCACACACTCCTAAGGTCCTGTCTCTTATCATTCAAATCCCATGTTAATTGCCTTAGTTAACAATTGGTTACCAAATATCCCCTTGTTATTGATAATTAAAAACCATTAATTTACATTATGTCGCATGTTAGTTATTTACATTCTACAAGAAATTATAACACTTGAATACTTCGTACTTGAATTCTTTACCGTATCACTCCATGTTGGATCGACCCCAACTCATCGTTGGGTTTATACTTGTTAGCGACCGCCTAAACTTTGAATTATAAAATGTGTAGTAGAACGTTATCACAATACTTGAGTTATAGGTATTATTATACGCAAATTTGATCAAAGGAAAATGATCATCCCAATTACTCTTGAAGTCACTTACACAATTTCTCAACATATCTTCTAAAGTTTGGATAGTATGGTCCGCTTACCCATCGATCTGTGGATGAAAAGCCATACTAAGCTTCACACGAGTACCAAGACCCTTTTGAAAAGATTTCCAAAACTGAGAGGTAAATTGGGTACCATGATTGGAAATGATGGATAAGGGCACTTCGTGCAACCTAACCATTTATCTTAAGTAAAACTTAACATAGTCCTCCGTAGAATAAGAAACCTTGACGGGAATGAGATGAGCTGATTTTGTCATCCGATCTACATTAATCCAAATCGAATCATGTTGTCGCCAGGTGCGAGGTAAACCAACAATAAAGTCCATATTCAAATCTTCCCATTTCCAAGTAGGAATACTAATATCTAAGGATAAACCTCGCGGAATTTGCTGCTCAACTTTCACTTGTTGACAATTAGGACATTTGGCCACAAATTTTGCAACATATTTTTTCATCCAATTCCACCAATAGATCTCCCGCAAGTCATGATACATCTTAGTGGCTCCCGGGAGAATGGAATATCAAGAACTGTAGGCTTTTGATAAGATTTACTCTCTCAAGTCATCTACATTGGAAACACAAAAAACCATGATAACCAAGCACACCATCTCCCTCTTCGGAGCAAGACTCTAAGCATTTCTTAAGACCTGCTTCCTTCAATTCCACCAAATTCGAAGCAAGACATTGCTTGGATTTCACGTCCAACACGAATGACGATTCTGAACCATTCTGTACCATTCTGTACCATAGCAACATCCTTGGTAAAGTAAACTAACCAAACACCCAATCGGGCCAATCTATGAAAATCTCCAACCAGTTCCTTTTTTTTTACCATTCTCAATATGAGTAACACTTCTCATTGATAACCGACTAAGAGCATCAGCCACCACATTCGCCTTACCGGGGTGATAAAGAATGCTTATGTTGTAATCTTTTAGTAACCCAAGCCAGCTCCTTTGGCGAAGATTTAAATCTCTTTTTTTAAACACATATTGCAAACATTTGTTGTTGGTAAACATATAAACATGAACACCATACAAGTAAGGCCTCCATACTTTTAAAGCAAATACCACCCCCTCCAATTCTAAATCGTAGGTAGGATAACTCTTTTTATGAATCTTAAGTTTTCGTGAAGCATAAGTAATCACTTTCCCATTTTTCATAAGGACGCATCCTAACCCAATTTTTGAAGCATAAAAATAAACCACAAATCCATCAGATCCTTTTGATAAAGTTAACACCAGAGCGGAAGTAAGTCTATCTTTCAGTTTTTGGAAACTCTTCTCACATGCTTCCGACCATATGAACTTAACCTTCTTTTGGGTCAATGTCATCAATTGAGAGGCAATAGAAGAAAATCCTTCAACAAACCTTCTATAGTAACTGGACACACCCAAGAAACCTCTACTATCCGAAGGGGATAAAGTTCTAGGCTAACTCTTAACTGCATCCATCTTCTTAGGATCCACCTCAATACCGTTACCAAAAACAATGTGACCAAGAAAAGCCACAGATCTTAACCAAAATTCACATTTGAAAAACTTTGCAAATATTTATTGGTCATTGAGAACTTGCCACACAATCCTGAAATGATCGATATTCTCATCCTCACTCATTGAGTAAATCAAGATATCATCGACGAACAAAATCACAAACATATCAAGGTATTGTATAAACACCAAGTTTATCAAATCTATAAATGTGGCCGGAGCATTGGTCAAACCCAAGGACATTACCAATAACTCATGATGACCATACCGAGTTTGAAAATCCATCTTCGGAATGTCATCTTCCTTCACCCTCTAATGGTGGTAACCCGAACTAGAGGTTGATCTTAGAGATGCAACTTTCTCATTGTAGTTTGTCAAACAAATCATCTATCCTCGAAAGAGGATATTTGTTCTTAAAATTAACCTTGTTCAATTGTCGGTATTCAATAAACATACGAAGTGACCTATCTTTATTTCGAACAAACAAGATAGGAGGACCCCATGGAGCGATACTCAGTTGGATGAAACCCTTATCCAAGAAATATTTTAGTTTCTCCTTTAACTCCTTGTGTTCTGATGGAGCCATACCATAAAGAGGAATAGAAATAGGTTGTTAATCAGGGAGAAGGTCAATACCAAAGTCAATCTCGTTTCTGGGTCACATATGGAGAATTATTGCAAAACACTTTTGGAAACTCATTAACAATGAGGAGTGACCCATTAGTGGGAGTTTCTGAATCCATATCCTTAACCCGAACAAGATGGTATATGCAACCCTTAGAAATCATCTTTCTAGCATTACGACAAGAGACAAACTAACTCTTAGGCGAGAATTTCCCCCTTTCAACTCTAGGATGGGTTTATTTGGGAACTGAAACTTTACTACTCAGGTTCTACAATCAATAGAAGCATAACATGACTACAACCAATCCATACCAAGAATAACATCAAAATCTAACATGTCAAACTCTACAAGATCATCAAGAGTGACTCTATGGGATCATGAATGGGTTCATGTAAATTCTTCTTAAAAATATGCAATTATCTCGATTCATGCATAAAAGACATAAAATAATCTATTAGATCATAATTGAAAATAACCCATGACATTGAGTAAAACCCTAACTTCAATTGGAGATTCTACCTTAAAAATGGAGAATTTAGAAACCCTACAGAGGAAAGGACTCCATAAGTGAATACTATCGTACCTTAATGCCAAAGGCTGACAAGTAATGGAGTATTTGGAGAGTTGATCTTGAAACCCTAGACTTCTTCTTTCTTAGAGTGAAATATATTTGACAGGATGAACTTAATCAACTTTTGGGATTTTAGTAGAATGAATTGAATTGGGTGATTTGGGGTTAAAAATCATTATATATGGCTTTTATGTAAAAGGAAAAATGACGTAGTATAGGTTTCAAATGATTAGGGAAAGACTAAAAAGACTTCAAAAATAACTGTAGGACCCTCATCGACGGATCAGACCTACTATATGTAGATCCTACTACGGATATCCTGGTCAATTGTAGGTGGGGTTCCAAGACTTGAATCAAGACCCTCTAACGACGCGACCCATGTATATTCTGTTGATCAACTTACGGTCCATACATGGCCGTTGTAATTGCAGCATTAAATTTTGAAAATCTCACTAAGTGTGGGACTCTCCTACAAAACTTACATATGACTCGTACGTAAAATGACGAACTGTCCTGGTGAACCATAAAAATGATACTGGTACTTGACATTTTTGGAATCATTGTACTTTCCACCTACGACTCCACCCATGTCCCATAAGCCAACCCACAGACCATCAGTGGTTCCTTCGGTACTGCCGCCATTTTCTAAAAACTTGTAAATTTTCCTTCTTTTCGAATCCAAGGTGTTACACTTGTCCATAGGGTCAATCGGAACTTGAAGATCTTCAGGCTCCACATTCTTACCTTAATTTTTTCTCACATAAGCTCTTTGAGGGTCCATATACTAAAATCATCAAACAAGATGTATGAGAAAGATCGTTATAGAGATAGACTCTATGGCATGACTTTAGAACAATAAAAGAAGTGAAGTTTCCTAAATGCTTTGTAACCTTTTATTTATAAATAAGAAACACTTCACACTTATTAACAAGACTATACTCAACACAGCTTGTCAGATATCCTAGAACCTCTTCTAAAACCTACTTGTCACGACCCAAAATTATACCCAAGATGTTACATGGCGTATAGGACCCTGAGAGTCCCAACACAAGCCACTTTACATACATATACACAATATGATAGAAAAAAGTAGAGAATCTCAAATGAATAGAAATGTTTGTCATAATTTCACGACCCTGGGGTACTCCCTAGATGTAACATGATACATAGAACCCCGAAGGACCCCGTGTAAGCCACTTAGCATATCATAACATAAGATAATAGAAAAGTACAAAAATTTAAAACATTTTTCAATACAATCAAGGTTTCATAAAACGAAGCGGAAGCCTATTACACTTGTCTAAAACCATCTAATACTTGAAAAGAGTTAGGGCCACATCCCATACAAAAGTTTAAACATAAAAGAAAGACATAAAAGGAAAGGGTGATCAAGTCATCGATGCTATGAGGACTCACCCAAAATTCTCTTCTTGATCTACTACGAACCTAGCCACGAGGATGGAAGCCAATATCGCTGGACCCTATATTTGATAAGAATGTAGGCAAAATTATGCGTTAGTACAATATTGTACTAAATATGATGGCTAGCATAAATCATCAACATAAGCATATAAGAGGCATTAGTCAACATAAGACATATACCATAATCATAAGAGACAATAACATAAGTCATTAGCATGAGAGACATCATTATAAGACATAGGCTATAAACATAAGAGATAACGACATAGTCATATGCAGAATCAATGCATCTAGTTTAACATAACATAAGAGAAACACTTCATAAGCCACCTCAAGTTAAGCTTGTGCAATGCATGAATAAGACCCCATAATCCCACCCATGCTAACAAAGTCACTTTAGGTCCTCATTCATCTTTATCATCTTTTGATCTCATCCTTAGCTTATTTCTCATAGGAAAGGGAACATACATCTTTAGTCAACAATGTATTGGAAGGACCTTTCAAACTACAATCCAAACTAAGCATACATCACAAGCATAAGTCATAAACATATTCATTACATAGATCCTTATAACATAAGAGGAACATATCATAACTACCCTCAAAGCTTCTTGAGTAACCATAATTTCATAATTCATATTCTTGTTGTGGGAATAAGCCTTACCTGATATAGACCATGTGAGCTTAACATGGAGTCCGGTGTTACCCACACCGAAAAGGGTTGTCCTACTTTCCTAAGGTAGAACCATACTCTCAGCTTAAGTGGATCCATTAGCTAAGTAACTTACAGGGGCACGTTGCTACTAGAAACACGACCTTTCTAATGATAGAGCTTCCATCTAAAGAGATTGCATCTAGAAACCCGACCTTTCTAACAGAAGAGCTTCTATCTCATATTCAATATCCAATCGGTGCTATGCATTAGTTACCACAGAGTTCATATTAAGTCTTGAATTAAGTTCATACTCATGGAAGAATGTCTTGACACTCAATCCAACATAATTCATAAGATAGCTCATAGAACATTGATGAGTCCACAAATTGATATCATTTAGGACTATATTTTGATAGAATTAGTGTCCTTAAATGCATATTTTATCTCAATATCGGATAAAAACTCTTAAGATTTAGGTATTTAGAGTTTGAGGGAAGCATGGACACTACTTAGCAAAAAAGAACAAAAGGCAGCTGAAAAGAACGAAGAAATAAAGATCTATGGATCGCCTAACCTATTCGGCGAATCACCAAAAGATCTTAGTCTCGCCTTTTGTTACAGTGTGCTGTACCTTGAAGGAAAGGATCAAATCCGTGGTGAAAAGGAGCAGTTGGCGTGTCGCTGAGCAGTTCCACGAAGTAGTACTATAAATACTCGTTGAGAATTGTAGATGACGATGAAACCTACCAAAGGGTGGATCGCGATCTTGACTAACAACACTGAATGATCTGCTGCAACACAAATTTTTGAAAACTATAAATACTCGTTGAGAGTTGTAACTTAATATTAGATTTTTAATATAGAAATTTTAACATAGACTTTTGAGTTCTAAGTTTGGAGAGGGTTTTGAAGAACTTGAAGGTTCAAAGGGTTTCAACTCCAAGATTTTGGACTTGGGTCTTGTGGATTCTTCACTCTTGACTTGTTTTGAGACTTAAATCTTCATACCCATTTGAATGCAAACTCATATTGGTATAAATTTCTATCTCTTTAGAATGTCTAGCTAAAACCCCAATTCTTAGGGTGTGATTTTGTGAATATGGGTTAGATTACCTGTTGGGTCTTGCTTGCTGATAGTTTATTTGTTGTTTTGATGTGATTTTATTTAGTAGTTGTGGTGGAACTTAATGAAATTGTAGTTGCAAATATGATTTCACCATTGTGTTTTCGACCTGCTCGAGAGAGAGGACGTAAAACTAAGACTACTAAATTGATGGCCGGTGGGAGTGGGTCGACATGAGGTTCAACTCGAGAGAGTGAACCCTAATCTCATTCCCACACACTCAGTTCGAGAGAGTGAGTGGGCTAAGGTGGAGGCTGTGATTAAAAGCGGAAACTCGCTGTTCGAGAAAAATGGGGTTGATTCGAGGTAAGTTGCTTGAGAGAGAATTTACCCCCACTATAGTCTAGTCTAGTCACAAATATTCAATGAATTTACTACCAAAATCATGTACCCAATGATTTATTCTATCCCGTATTCCTATCACATCTCAAGAATCCCGTCTCCATATTAGTATCTTTCTTTATTTTCACTGTTTTTGCTGATTTTTTCGTTCACTTGTGACAAACCCCCCATTATTAATTGACGCTTGCGTCACCCTCCTTTATTTAATATGTTTATTTTCGATAATGTTTTTAGCTATGACTAATTAGAACTTAATTTTATTTTTCTATTAATTTTCACCACCACTCCCTTGGGATTCGACCCCAACCCTTGGTTGAGTTATTATACTATTGCACGATCGTAGACACTTGCATTGGAAGTTATGTCTTGGTTAAACAAACATCAAAATGGCGCCGCTGTCGTGGAGTGGTGTTATTTGAGAATGTTTAGTTTAATAATTTTTTTTGTTCTTCTTAGTTTTCAGCTTACTTACTTTATTTTTAGTTTTGTTTCGCGTGCCTGTGCTAACAACAGAAGAGATTAACATGCATGAGGAAGAAATGAATGACAGTCAAGCTGGTCATCAAGATGGCATAGACGATGTAAATAGTGTCTATAATCTGGATCAGTCGAGAGGACTGGGTGCAATTTACATCCCTCAAACTCATGAGAATGCGATGTTTGAAGTCACTAGAAGAACTCTTCACCTTCTCCAATTGAGAGGACTGTATGGAGGGCTTGATCACAAAGATCTGCATGAGCACGTGAGAAGCTTTACAGAGGTTTGCAGCCCTTTTTCATTCAAAGGTGTGTCACAAGAGTCAATTCGGCTACGGTTATTCCCATTATCTTTGAAAGGAGAAGCAAGCAAGTGGTTAACTGAGTTAAAAAATATTCCATCACATCATGGGAGGAGCTGGTCATAGCATTCAATACAAGATTCTTTCCTCCATAAAAAATGATGAAGCCTATAGACGAAATTCAAGGGTTCAAACAAAGAAAGGGGAACCACTCCATGAAGCATGGATGAAATTCAAGAAGCTCTTACTTAAATGCCCAACTCATGGGCTACCATCCGATTTATTGCTCCAATATTTCTACCGGAGCCTTGATTCAGTTAAATAAAGAAGTGGCTGATCAGTTGGTATGAGGAGGATTAATGTTACAAACATTTGAGGTTGTTTCATTTCTTCTAGACGACATGACTAGAACAAATTAAGCGTGGTATACAAAATATGATCATGTTTCCCCATTCCACTTTCCACTAACACAAAGAGCAATTGGATAAAGAGAAAGAGAGGGATGAAAACATCAAGAAGATGTTGACTCAGATGGAAGTTCTATAGTAGCATATGAAGGGAACCTATGGAGGGTTCAGAGTTGAAGAGGGTTCATCCCCAAGCTATTCAATGCCTGGGGAGAATCAAAGTTTGAATTGCAAAAGAGGTTAGGAGGATTTCTACCCACGCTATTAGTAGCGAGGTGGAAATCAAGGTTGGAACCATTATAAAAAAGTTGAGAAAAGGAAATATTATCAAGATTTACCCTAGTAGAGTGATTATTGGTGAAAAGAGGATGAATATGAAGAGAATCACACTCACTCAAATGAGAGCGCAAGTGGTCCCCGTGTGAATGATTTGCTTTCCCGCATCCTTGACAAAGTTAAAGGCTCAGATGATTTACTGAAAGGAATGAAAGATGATTTCTCATCCTTGAACAATAAAGTGAACTCACACGTAGATGCAATCAAAATCCTTGAAGGACAATTGAGTTTAATTACAATACAATTGAAACAAAAAATGGAAACAGATGATGAAGATAGGGGGCTAGCCATTGTCACTCGGAGCAGAAAAGAAGTAAAAAGTGAAATGATGAGACATGAGGAAGCTCACTTACCAACTGCAAGTAATGATGTGGAGGCCGAAGAAATAACCATCCCACAAGACATAATAAAGGAACCACAAATTAATGTGGAGAAACACAAACCATGCCTAAACAACAAGTAACCTTTACCGAAGATACGTCTTCCATTTCCACAACGCCTCAAAAAAAGAATGAGGATGAAAGGTTTAAGAAGTTTCTATCGATATTCAAGACCATATCGATTAATCTCCCTCTCGTTGAAGCATTATTAGAAATGCCAGGTTACGCCAAATTCATGAAGGAGTTAGTCACAAGAAACATGATATTAGATTTTGAGACGATCGAAGTCTCTCACAGTTGTAGTGCAATTATGTTGAAGGAGTTGATCGAAAAGAAAGATGATTGTAACGCCCCTCAAAATGAAATAGGATAATTAGAGCTTCACATGCGTGTTAGTAGTTGATAAACTTGTATAAATGTTTGAAAATGAGTTTATAGGTCAGTTTAGTTGAGTTTGAGGTCAAACGTCAAGGGACGACCAAGACGTTCGGAAACTAGTCTTTTACGCATTGGTGTGTTCTAGTATGTTGTTCATGTTTTTATGTGTTGTTTGGAGTCTAAATTCAGTGGAGGTGACCCTAGTGTGTTAATAAATGCTTTTTGGGTCAAAACGTTCGGGTACAACTCCCCGGGACCACCCTAAGGGTCCCCGAGGAGGACCACAACCCTTGGCCGAGCAAGCTGCCAGGGCAGCTTGAAAATGCTCATGGAGGGAGCATGTCCGCGTCGCGGACTAGCTCCACCAAGGGCCAAATGGTTGGTCCGCGTCGCGGACGTAT
>JAJOOO010025847.1:0-22471 GCA_029582685.1 Solanum piurae | reverse complement strand
AAGATTGTCCCAGCCTGCATTTGGTGGACTATTTGGCTGGAAAGGAATCAAAGATGTTTTGAGAACAAGAGCTGCTCTATGGAGAAGATGAAGCTGAATTGTTTAGCTCTTTTCTATTTTTGGTGTAAACATGAATATCCTCATGAAGATGAGGATATCCCTAGTATGTTAGAGTCCTTAAGGAGTTCATAGGAAAACAACAACACTTTTGTATTTCTATTGTAAGTATTACTGGAATACACCCTGAGTATTCCTGTGTTTATAATACAAGTTACCTTTTCAAAAAAAAAAAAAAACCACTTTTCATAATAAGTTGATTTTAGAAGTTTGGCCAAACAAACTATTAAGTTTTTTTTGACATTTTCATAAACTACTTGTATATAAGAAATGCTAGTATCTTAAACTTCATAGCGAATCATATTTGGGTACTTTGTGAAATTCACTTTTTCCACTATACCTTTTCAAACACATACAGTTGCACACCTATAGAATATACCTTTAACAGATAGCAAGTATTAAGTCGTGGTTGCTCGGATTTTCAGATTGAAGTTTGTGGGTTAAAAGATGTGTTCTTCAAATATTTCGAATTACCCAAGGGTGCGATGTAGTGGTCATTGACGTGGGTTGAGCAACATGAGGTCTCAAGTTCAATTCCCAGCAGAGACAAAGTAAAAAACAGTAGGTGATTTTTCCTGGGTGGATAGAGTTACCCGATATCTGGTGATGGTGGGAGGTCGTAGGTATCCTGTGGAATTAGTCGAGGTGCGCGAAATCTGGCCCGAACACCACGGTCATAAAAAGGAAATTAAAATTAAAAATATTTAGAAATCGAGATGCATGGTTTGAGAGTTTGATGGTATAGTTCTATGTAATACAGTCAGATATCAGGAAATGGTTCATGAAGCAGCATGACAAAGGCACGGGTAATGGGAGTATGTCCAAGAATAATGCAGCAGAAAAGCCTTCTCCCACTAGTCCAAAGCCAGAAAACCTGGGACCACGGCCATAGGTCTCATCTTTCGATCCTGAAATTCCTCTAAGTCTGGGACCCACCTACGGCTCGTGCATTGAATGACTAACCGCCCTGGTGAATCGTATAAAAGTACTGGGACCTGACATTTTGGAGAACTGGGACTGGCCAACCACGGCCCCACCTACGGTCTGTGGTTCTACCTTCTACCTACGGTCCATGGGTGGTTCCGTTGGTACTGGCACCAGTTTTCTGAAAAACTAGGATTTTCTCCCTTATGAGATCCGAGGTGTGACATTTTTAACCTACTAGTTTCTGGGAACGTGTTTTGGAGAATATTTGTCTTTACCATAATAAAGAAGTTTGATAAATTATAGTAATAGATACGCAACAGAGTGATCGTGTTTTAATCCTCATCCTCCTATCCCTTCGTGACTCCCTCAAGTTAACTATTCCGACAAAACATGACTCTTTTTCTCCTTTTTCACAATCCCAACAATATATGCATTTTTTACCCTCCTCTCATAAACGGTTTCAAACATGTAATTATATCTCATTGTTGCTATTAAATACTAATAATTGCAGATAAAGACATTATTTACTTTATTTTATCTTTTTCACCATTATAAAGGAGGTTATGCGTACTACTTTTGCATGATCTTTGTGTTGACTAGCTACGTATTGATGTGAGCCTTGCAATGAACATTGCACGCAAGCTTCTTAATTTTGTACAGCTGTGTAAAGCGATTGTGTTTGAAGAGTCGTGTGTGGTGAGATCCTACATGAAAGTATGCCTGTACATTTCGAGAATTTGCCTTAGTCTAATTGTTTAGCTTTAGTGAATGCAAGATATGATCTTTGGCACAAATTTTGAGAGGCCACCCAAATCCTCATACTTTTTGTGACTTAATTTTCAATCTGTAACTGAGGACACCTTGCTTAGTTGTTATCTGCAATCTGAATACAGTATGGCCTGCCATAGTGATCCAAATTTGCAAGGAAAGTTGCTCTCATTCGAAATGTAGCCCTTAATGACAAGATGAAAGGAAAGTTAAATGTCTTTTCATTATATACTTAGCATAGCATTCTCAATTCTGATTCTTCTTCATTCATAAGTCTCTACGTTTATGCATTTGCCAAAATGTTAATGAACATTAGAATCCTCAACTTTTTCTTGAATCTTGCAAACCAGACTCTTGATATCATATCGAGCCAACTAATCATGTCCGTTAAGAATGTGAAGTAGGCATTCCTCCAAGAACGGTTGACAATTAAACAGCCCAAGATTCCCCAAAATGTGACAAAGAAACCTATCACCATTGATATATAAAAGTCCAGATATGGGAACTCCTCCTCCTCATCATGTTCTTGTGGATTGGTGTTGGTGCCATGATCGATATGGGGTCTTGGAGGAGCATATACGGGACACTCTTGAAGAGGAGGACCACAGAGTTGAGCATTATCACTGTAGGATGATCTATCAAAACTTTGCAGTTGAGTGCTTGATGGAATTCTCCCGGATAAGTAGTTGTTTGACAAGTCCAACACACTAAGAAAAGTCAAATTAGAAAGACCCTGAGGGATCACACCAGAAAGCTGGTTTCTTGACAAGTCAAGAGACTCCAACATCTTCATTTGACCAATTCGTTCAATGACACTTCCATTCAGATCATTTCTTGAAAGATTAAGAGATTGGAATCCTCTCATCTCAGCTATCTCTTTAGGTATCCCGCCAACCAATTCATTACTTGAAAGATCAATAGTCTTCAGATATAATAAAGGATTCTTGTACTCGAACTCCTGGTTTTTCCATTGAATCAATAGATCACCAATGTACGAGTAATAACGAGCATTCTTGCCATAAAATCCTTGGACTTCAAATTCCATTGGCTCACCAGAACTATCATCTTGATACAATAAGGTAAAATTGTTGAAGCAATGTGGAATTTTCCCCGATAATCCATTTGATGAAAGGTCCAGTATCTGAAGAAATTGAAGCTGACTGATTATTGATGGTATGCTTCCATGCAATCTGTTGAACCGCAGGCTTTGAATGCGCAAATCGAGTAGATCAGTCCCTATCCATGCTGGGATACTTCCTGTCAACTTATTCCCTCCAAAATCCAAGATTTGCAACCCCTGACGTTGTGAAAAAGAAGGCAACATTCCAGAAAAACTGTTTTGGCGTATGTATAACGCCTTCAAATTTGTTAAGGAACCCAATGAATGTGGAATTTCTCCAGAGAAATTAAGAACAGCTAGATTAGACATATTCATTCAACAATCTGGAAGTTCTCCTAAGAATCAGTTGCGTGACAAGTCAACATTCCAGTAAAACTGTTTTGGCGTATGTATAACGCCTTCAAATTTGTCAAGGAACCCAATGAATGTGGAATTTCTCCAGAGAGATTGTTATAAGCTAGATTAAGAACAGCTAGATTAGACATATTCATTCAACAATCTGGAAGTTCTCCTAAGAATCGGTTGCGTGACAAGTCAAGAGAAGTGGTGGCTGTCACTTTGACAAATGGAAGAGATGGATCCAGAAAACTGATTTTTATGCAGGTAAAATACTTGAACATTGGTAGGAACTAGTGGCAAAGGACCTGAGAAGTTGTTAGAGCTTAAATCTATAACCATGTAATCATATGTATTCGCTATTAAGTCAGACACTCTTCCACTGATTTGGTTGTTTGAGAGATTCAAAATCTTTAGATCAGGGGGAAGCCAGAGAACCAACTTGGAAGTGTATCTGAAATACTTGCAAGAGAGATATCAAGAGCAGTATAGTTATTTTGATTTTGAAGCCATTTTGGGAAAGAAGGTTCCAATTTGCAAGACTGCAGGCTTATAGCTTGTAGCTGAAAAGGAGGAAGCCAATCAAAGCTCGCCTTCAATGCTAACGAGTTGAATGACAAGTCCAAATACACTAAACTGGAGAGGTTTGAAAGGTGGGACTCAGTGATTGTACCCTTCAGGACATTATAGGAGGCATCAAAACTTTCCAGGTTCGATAGTTTCCCCATACTTTCTGGTAATCCATCCAGTCTATTGGACGAGACGTCCAAAATTCTAAGCTGTGAAAGTTTTCCAATACCTTGTGGTATCTTCCCTTGAAATTGATTAGAGTCAAGATGCAACTCTCTCAATGATGGAAACAGTGATAAATCTGGTAATGGCCCTCTCATCTGGTTATCAGACAAATCCAGATACTCAAGGGTAGAAACTTGTCCCGGTCTTTCCATGAAAAAGCCATTCAGCACATTCTTCTGCAGGTATAATTTCTTCAAGGATGAAAATGTTGTGACATTAACAATTGAACCAAACATTGAGTTGTCATTCAACCCCAAAACCTCAAGTGATTTCCTACTGCCTGATAACCTGTGAAACAACTCAGGAAGCCATTGGTATGTTTTAGTGTCAGAGATGTCCAGATAACGTAAACGTGTCAAATTTCCAAAAGAACTGGGAGCCCCGCCTTTAATCTTGAAATTACCAGCAATATTAAGATGTTCAAGATACATCAAGCTCCCAAAGCGATCATCAATTTTACCAATGAGTTGATTATAAAGGAGGTCAACGCTAGTTATGCTTGTGCTAAAATTGAATAACCAGCTATATTCGGATGAAGAAGAAAACTCATTACAACACAAATGAAGAACAGAAAGAGAGATGAAAGAAGAATTGGCTAAATCAGGCTGAGATGGAACCAACTTAGAGAGTCCACAACCACTCAAGTCCAGTTCTTTCAATGAAGGGACCTTATTTATCTCTTGAAACCAATTCCTTACTTGGAAGTCATTACCACTCAGACTCAAAAACTCTAGAGAAGACAGATGAGAAATCCATCCAAGGTCCTTTACTATAAGATTATTTTCTCCAAGATCAAGAGTCTTTAAAGAAGTTAGATTCTCGAACCGTATTGGAATTACACCAGAAAAAGAACAATCTGAGAGGCTCAAGTACTCTAGTCTCTTAAGAGAGCCTATGAATCTTGGTATCTCACTATTTTCAAAGTCATTCACGCTGAGGTCCAAGTAATTCAAATACTCCAACTCAAGTAGAGAAGGGCTAAGTTTACCTGTCAATCTTGGAGCAAAACAAGAACTGGCACCAGCATAACAAGTAAACTCATTGTGAAGATCAAGAACAGTTACATGACCAGTTCTTCTGTCACATTCAATACCCTTCCATTTGCAGCATTCTTGTTTATCTTCTTCATCACCCCATGTAGATAAATCATCAAAAACATCAATAAGACCTCTTTTGAACTCAACAAGGGCATCTCTCTCCTTTTCTAAACACAAAATCTTGTTAACTTCTCTTGAAGTTAATCCAAAAGATGTCTCTAGGAAAAGTATAGACAAAATAACAAGAAAATGAGCTAATCTTGGATATTTCCTTGTTTCCATTGTTCTTTACTTGAAGCAACTAAATTTTCTTTCTGTTACTTTTGAAATCTTTAGCTTATTCAACTATATTCGAATTTCTATTAATATCTTTACCATTGACTGTTTCTTGCATGCATATTTTCCTAAACAACTTTCAAGGTCATTTATCTATACACAAATATATACATATATGTATATGTATACATCTCTCTCTATATGTATATATGCCTAAATTACCCTTAAATTTATTTCCTTTTTACCAGACGTGTCGATCCCGGCTTTGAACCCACACTTTTGATAGTCTAAAAAGGACTATTTAGGAAAAAAATTATACAGATTTTTCTCTAGTTATACTAACAACTTGAATTTGGAATAAAAACAAGTGACCCCACTTTCAAAAGAATAAATCACAAAGAGAAATGATTCATGGCCTCTGATTTTCCACAAGTTCATGGGGAGATGGAACCAAAGAAGACGGTGTAATTGACTTTTATACAAAAGAAAGACTTAAGGAATGAAAAATGAGAGAAGTGCTCAACTTTAGTAGTAGCTACACTTATTATAAAGTTTGTGGACATTAACTAGTTGTTGATAATGATATATCAATGGTGTAAATGTGATTTGAGATATTTTTCATCCAATATAAATAGTCTAAGATAACAAATATATGAACCTACATATAACTGACATAATGGGGTAATGTTTTGTCCTGAGTATGGAAAAGATAGGAAGTAACACCAAATATATATGTAAACTTCCAACATTATCACCTATTTTTAATGTGAACCAAGATCCATAAATCTTATTCTACTGTTTTTTTCCTACAAGTGTCATTTTTTATATGGCGGGATGAGGCGAGGTAGCAAAACCATTCATTGGACCGAGATTAACTGCAAACAAGAACAACAAAAGTTGTGTAACAACAAGCCAACACTCCATTGGATGTTGAAGGAATGTTGAAGTGAACAATTTGGATGATAATTTATGATAGTGTTCGAGTTTAGTCTTCTGTAGATGAAGTGTTGCTGACATGGAGAATTAGTTTAAAAGGAGAAGTCGAAATCAGTAGCAATGTTGATGGCTTTCGAATCCTCCAAGTCAACAACACTTCTTCGATCACTATACCAAACCAACATCTAAAATGTTCTTTTCCTCATTAACATTCATTTTACCACTTTTATTGTTGATGAGAAATAGACCAAATTAGTGACCCATGCTTCAAAAACTTGTCGAAAATGACTAGTTTCAATTCTTCAAATCTATAATTTCACCTCCTGTAATGTCGAAAATTGTTATTTTGTGTTTATGATCTTGTTATTGTTGTTTTCCGAATGAAAGAATCCCTACTTAAAAGGCTAAGAATTTTTTCTAATACAAACGACATTAAAATGGAGTTAATGAATAAATTCATGATTTTTAGAATATCAAAATATGTATACAAAAGAAGAAGAAGAAGAATGAATCTTATAGTGTTTCTCAAATATTTAATGTATTAAATAAAATCACTGTTTCAAAATATAACATGGAAGATTTTTCACATACTAAAAATGTAGAGCACATGTACCAACTCCGCCCAACTCCGCCCAACTCCGCCGTCCTAAACAACAACCAAGTAAGTCTCTTCTCGGAACTCTCTTTCTCTCAGACCCACTTAGTAGGTTAAACCATTATTGGCTGCACTCCATGAATAATGTGTTTGATAAGTTGCCACATTGAGCCATTTTTGTTATATTCAGAAATTTTGAGTTTTTTGTTCATTTGTTAATCTGAATTCGTTCCATGAATTTTCTTGGTAGATGGTTTATGAGCTATAATTCCACTTATTTGGGAAGGGGGAACAGTATTGGCTGCACTCAATGAATAGTGCCCACCATATGTTTGATTAATTGCCACATTGAGACATTTTGTCATATTCAGAATTGTTGTTTACCTTCTATGTTATGTTTGATGTGGAGTGTACAAGTGACAAAGTGTTACGAACTTGAACTTTCAAACAATTAATATCACATAAATAACAGGAAAAGAAATAGCAATTAAACAGAGTTTTGGGATAATTTTTTGATTTCTGAAAAAGGAAATTGCGATTACAACTACACTGAATTGAAAAACATAAAAATGGAAAATTGGATCTCCATTGATAGCGAAGAAGAGTTAGAGGAGAATCAAGAAAGAAGAAGAAAATACAGGAAGAAGTTTTAGTTACTGGATTTCTGCATATCTCTTATGCCAATTCTGTTATTTATAACCACTGCTCACATCTTAGCAGTTGAGCTTCATTAATCAAGGATAGATCCTAACCCTTCGTCCTACTTCGGTTATTTCAGTTTTACTACTACTACTTTTATCAACTATTTCACTCAAGATTCATAACACAAAGCTTCTGCCAAAAAAATCCTAGTTTTTTTCCTTAGTTACATAAGTTTTGGGTCTATTTCTAGAAGCAGATTACTTTTTTAATCTGATTCTGAGTAAACAATGCAGATGAAAAAGATACAAAAACTCCTATTCCTTAATTAGGGCAGCTACTGTATAATTAGAAATTCAAACAACATAGTTGGCATTTTCTTTAATCTTTTGAAAACAAAACATAAAATAAACAAAACATAAAATAATTAGCAGTTCTCTAAAAGACATAAACAAAAGAGGCTATCCCCAAAATCAGATTTTCAAAACAGTTAATTTTTTGTTTTTTGTTGAACATCATTATGGCTCTGTCAAACACCTCCCGCTGCCTACTCTCTTCTGTTTGCCGGATACGAATCTTCAAACTTCAGTCTTCAGCTGCTGACTTTGTAGCATGAGGTATTTGAGAAAATAACTTTAAGCTCTAAGTTCAGAGATTGACAAGTACCAGGTTTTCTAGTATTTAAGTTACTTGAGATAAAATATCTTGGATATAAAAAATTTTAGACAGATAAGTGTGATTTGTTGTGAGAAAAGTGAATAGTGCTTTCTCAAATTTGAAAGGACTTGGAGATCTTTTAATGGCATTGGTTAAGATTTGTTATGTTGATTTCTTGGCTGCTTGTTGATTTCTTGTTGCTACTGCTGGTAGTTGTCTCATTGCTACCTATTTTATTTGCTTCAGTTATAGTTCAGTAAATAAAATTGATTCACTGTATGTTTCTGCCAGAAACTTGTTATTCCTTATGTTTTGATTAACTATAGCTATTTCACCGTGATTCACTGTAGCAAATAAAATTGATTCACTATAGGTATTTCAAAATTCAGAACCCCCAAACCTCAAATCCTGGCTTCGTCTCTGGACATCCGCAATAGATACTACACTTGAACACCAAGGAGAGAGCATTCTCTCCAAAGCTATAAGGTACAAAGGGATTAGGGGGAAGGCAACAAATAAGGGATCTTTCAAAGGAGCATATTCACACTAAATTCACTCATATAGAGAGTTCCAAAGACATCAAACTATGACAATAAATGGGATACATCCTAGACTAGATAGTGATGGAGCTCGACATGCACACATTGCTCACGTCCAAAAATCTCGAGAATGTTGTTAAGCATCTGGGTCAAGACTAAGAAAAGTTCAACAAATTAAAGCAACATAACCAAATAAGCATTTTATCCAAAAACTAAATCAAGCCAAGTATAAGTCAATAAAACAATTGTGCTAGAACTACATGAATTGGGGGGTGTCTAATACCTTCTCCTTTGTCAACAAAATTCCTTACGCGGTCTTTTGTTTTCGCCGACCAATAACGAAAAAGTCAAACCTTCCTTTTGATTAAGGATTCAAATAAAAGGTGACTTGGAATACCTAAACTCAATTTCAAGAATAATTTATGCAGTGTGTAATTGACATTATTAAATAATTTGCGAAGAAGGTTTATGCAGTGTGTAATTGACATTATTACTTAATGATCACATTAAGTTATGTAAGAACTTATATATTATTTTACAAAGGATATAATATGGAATTAGAATATGCGCATCAACAAGAATTCCTTCATTATAAACAATCTGTGCATTATAATCTCCGCATAACTAACGCCAAAACAAACAAGCCCTAAATGCACCACATAAACGCTTGCAAGTGCAACAAATGTCTACTTGAGTGATACTAGTTGTAGTATACCAAACAGCCGGCTTTCATACTTGCAATAGGTTCCATTTTCAGGAGTAGACTTGCTGTTTCCTTCTTTGCATAATGCTTTTGTCTCCATTTTCTCTCTCAAGCACACCTCTTTTCTCTAGTTGATTCCTTTTCTTTTTTTATAGTTTGCTTGCTGCAAACCCATCAGCATTGAATAATGTACTTTGCAGAATGACTGAAGTTCTTTACTATTTTGACATCATGATCTAGTTTATTGTTGTGGTGATTTTACTTGTAACTTTTCATAGTAGTACACCATCTGTTTCAGAAAATCTCTATAAGGATATATTGTCTGTTTTAGTGATTACTTTATCTTGTTGCATCCTTTTGGCTTCAGATGGCGAGCTATGCGAAAGAGACATTTGAATTTATGAAGCTTGCTTTAGAACAGGTATAACCTCTTATACTTAATAAAAAAACAGTTATAACCTCTTATATTGCCGATTTAGTTCATGTGTGCGTATATTTATTTTGATGCTCCAATCAGATGAACAACTACAAGTTGATCGAAAAAAGGAAACTGATAATCAAGTTTGTTCCAACCTAATAAGAATGATGAAATACCAGTTCTCTACAGAGGACCAAAAAGAAAAACTTTATTGGTCACATTGCTATAGACTGAGTTTAACTTCTTTACACAATAACCCCAATGTAATTCAAGCAACCTGGTACTGTAATGTGAGTGAAAATGTGAAATTGAATCTTTTTTCCTTCATTTATCTGTTTATTTTAATCGAGGCGTCCTGTTTTACCTTCATTATCTTTCTTTAGAGGTTGATTTCAGAGTCATCTATTGGATTTCCTGATCTTTTAGGATTTTTCTATTTGGATCCTCTTTAGTTATTAAGCTTCCAATTTTAGTCCCATGGAGTTTAGAGATATTATTTTTAGGCTCATATTGTCTCCCTAGCTTTTCAGCAGAGAGAATTTCCTATATAAGATTAGAGTGTGATTTTACAATAAAAAGATATTAGAGTGTAGTTTTCTCCCTATAACAAGTCATGGATATTTCAATGTTAGAATCTACACCAGTCAATCTGTATTACATTGTTATGGGGATGACTTCTGACGTCTCTTGAATGGAAGTCTCCAACTCTTGCTGCTACAAATTAATGAATCTCGGCTTCTTGATCATGATATTTTTTTCTTGTGATAAATATACTTTTTGTTCAGAGAAGTAATTTGTTTTATATTTTACACTTACTTTGCTTTTTTCCATATGGATTGATATACAAAATTAAAGGAATCACATTCTTTATATACCTCTATTTTGCATGATGTTACATTATATATGTCTTATTGGTTGGAAAAAAGGAAGTTAGGTTGCATATTCAGTAATACACAAATTAAGAGGTCAGATTTATATAATTATCAAGTGAGTTTATGAAGTTCTTTCATAGTTGTAGATGTTTTCAACTACTTTATTCCAGTTTATTTCACTAGCACAAAATCTTTAAGCAAGTCGCCTCCCAAAAAGATGGGTATAAATTGAATGAAAAAGGTTATTGCTTGGTGTTATGAAAAAAAAAGTAGTGGTAAAATGATCTGGTAGGACTTAGGTGTTCAATCTCTTACTTTATACTGCATATATGTGCAATTACATACTGGGACAGTGTGCTCTTTCTTTCTTCTTTTGCCACCATAATATAGAACCTATTCAGAGGTTTCCTTTACCCTTTTGCTCTTTTATTGTTATTCTTCCCACATTCCTAATACTTTTTAATTTTCTCAGGCAAATGATGCATTGGCCAATCTTGAAGTTCCAGTTGGGTAAGATTCTTGCTGAAGTTATTTGGTACTTTGGAAATAAAATTCTTAGAATAATTAGTTTCTCTTGGGGAACTGTATCATCTAAAGAACGTTCTTTCTACATGTCGGTGGCTTGGTCGTATTTCATCTTTGTTAGGGCCATGTCGACAATAGGCATCTGTGCCTCCTTGTTGTCTAATTTGTTGATCATTATGGATGCATGTCAGATTTTTCCACTTGTTTAGTAGAGGAACATTTTTCTAAGTCAAGTCAAACCCTCCTTCCAACAAAATCTCCCCTAAACCTTGATGTAGAGTTGAGCAGAATATTAAGTCTTGTTACAGTCACATCACATGTGCCCTCGGATTAGCTTTTCAATTATCTATTTGCCTTTTATTGGGTTATTTTCATAAATAACTTAAATTTATTCGCTTAGAGTTAACTTCTTTTCAATGTATAGAACAACATGACCATTTTAAAGGTTGACAATTTCTTTAGCCCGAAATAATGTTAATTATTGTATTTGTATTTAGTTACTTCCTCTACTGTTTTCTGCTATCCTCTTTGTGCTTCGAATCCCAAAAAGAATTAAAAATAGAACATTTTTACTATGGTGGAAACAATGTATTCATTTAATTTTAATTGTCCATTAGAGCTTAATCCAGTACCTTTGTTGCCTAGAACTATGTTTTCCTTGGAAAGGCTATTCTCTTTCTAGTGCAGGGACATCAAATGAAAAGAACAGCTGTAGAGCACCTATTTTATTATGTTTTCCTTTCCTTTGTAAGTTGTATTAGTTTATGTTGGCTAGAGTCATGTGGGAGTGAAAAAATTGATCTACGTAATTCACTAGACTCCATTCTCCCCTTGTATAAGCTAGACAATTGGTGAGAACAGAAAAAGATGACCAAGTATTGAAAAGATGACGTGGAAATTTATAGAATAATAATAATAATACCATAAAAAATAAAATTGAAAAGAATACAACTATATTATAGAAAAGTGATCCAAATTCTAAAATTTTAAAATGGTAAAAACTGTGGAAAGGAAAAATGTGCCAGAAAAGAAAATGAAGTTGCACGACGAAAAGAAAATTGTGAATGATATGGGAGGAGGGAGATCGCTAGTCCCAGGGTTGAGGTCATGGAAAGAATTGCCGCAGGGATGGGGGTGGATCAGGGGCGTATAGCTTTGTGCAACATGTGCTATTTATGTAACAAACATGAAGAGAATGGAAGCCACTTCTTTCTACACTGCTGGGTATCTAAGCAACTCTGGGATTTCTTTCTCGGCATGTTTAAACTGAATTGGACCATGCCAGTCTCTGTGAAAGATCTACTGCTACATTGGAGCCTCAGAGGAAGAAACAAGGTACTGAAGGGAATCTGGAAAACAGTCCTTGCCTGTGTGTTAGGTAGTTCGGAAAGAGAGAATATCTGGGTGTTGAGGGTAAAGCAACTAATGCCCAGGAGCTGAAATACAAGTGCTTCTATATGTTGGTTTTATGGTGCAAATTTCAGGATGTACATGATATTGATAGAATGATAGATTTCATTAGCATTCTACAGAGACCTACTGAACAAGATATTCTCCTTCTTTTGTTTTTTAAATGTAGGTAATATCTCACTTTTGTACAGTCCGATCACCTTCTTGACATTTGGCTTTGTTCCATTTACAAAAAAAAATTCTTTACCGATTAGAAAAGGAGGTAGGCAGCTTATGGAAAGCTGTGGTGGTAGGAGTAAACAAAATAGATGTAGCAATTCCAAGGTGGCTGGAAGAAGATGCATTGTCAGGATGAGAGTTGCTGGTGTGAGCATAGGGAAGGGTTGGTGAGGGGTGGCTTGCCTAGAGTTTCAAGGAGGAGGAAGAAGAAGAAGAAGAGAAAAAGGAGAAAAGTTTGCTGAGTTAAATAAAGAAGAAGAAGAAATGAGAAGAACATGTTGGTCTCTATTTGAACTTGATGGGCAAAGGATATAACCCCTCCCCCCTCCCTCCCTCCCTCCTCCCTGGTGTAGTGGTGTTGGTTTAAGATAGTGAATTTTTTTTGGATAACTAATCCTATGCAATGGTGTACCAAAACACAGGATTGGCTGGAATTAAAAAAATTGTCTGTTGAAGTTTCTTCAATTGTTTTTGTTCAGTTAGCATATTTGATTATGCTTTTCCACGTTTCAGCTGCGTCTTTGTTGAGGATGGGGAAGTCATTGCCTCAGGAAGAAATCGAACAACTGAAACAAGAAATGTATGTGTTCAACTCTTAATTTCCTTAATAAGATCTGTATTAGTTATCTTCCATTATGTTAGATTGTTAGGTGCTAAACTGTTGTTGATATGTATGCTGAGATAATCTGTCTTGCCCACCTATATTCATATGTATTTGATAAACATTTATGCCTAATGTCCACATGCATGCTGTAATGAACATACCAGAGAAAAAGTTGTGCAGTACGGGAGAGGTTGTATTGCAGTGGTGATATCTCCTGTTTCCTGTTGTGTGGTAACTATTGAAAGCATCATTGTTTACTCTCTGAACCACTTGAACTTTTTTCCTTTAGCTCAGACATGTAATTGTCCGCAAGTGTAGGTGTGAAACCATAATGAGTGAAGGTGTTAAAAGGAATGGGGTAGACTTACAATCACTTGAAAGGAAGTTGTCTTGAAAGACGTACAATTCCTTGGAATCCATATACATGTAAAATTAGCAAATACTAGGGTATAATGGACGAAAAAGATCTATTTTGTTAATACCAATTACTTTAGGTCCTATGCTTTTAGGAGTCTCTTAGTCATATGAGAGATTTATACACTAGAAGAAAATATAGGAAAAGCTATTACTTTTTCAGTATTTTTATTTTGTATGATATTGGTCTCAGATTAGCTTAAGTGAAGTGACATGGTGTGTGTGGGTTCGTGTAGCTGGCCCCAACTTGAATTTGTGAGAGAAGTGTAGTTATTGTTATTTGTCAATCATGTAATTGGCACAAGAAGGGTAGAGGAAAGAATGAACTTCTGCACAAAATACTTCCCCAAGAAACGGAGATTGGTTTGTGTCAGCAAGGGAAAAGTGGGAAAGACTGCTGTTATCATGCAGGATGAGGGTTCGGGGTGGTGCCGGGGGGTTCAGAGTGGAGATTTACTATTATCACATGAAAAAAGAGGTTTTCTAGAAATGTATGTGCTCCTATATTTATTTACGCTTGAAAGATATTTTTCTTGATGACAATCTTCTTACTATTTCCCCCCTTATCATGTTGTAGTTGATATCAGTGTTCAGGGAAGCGTGAAGCGGAAAAGAGCGATAAGGCCTCGCTTCACGCTTTAAGCGATGAAGCGCTCACATACTCATTCTAGTCTGTGAAGCGTAGAAGGCTCGCATCGCTTCGCTTCATCGCTTTAAGCGATGAAGCGCTCGCTTTCCTGAACACTGGTTGATATATATGATTTTGGATTTTACTTCATTCATTATACATAGATTGCCTTGTGGTTCTCACTCTCAGTCCTGTTGCGCTGAGATGCCTTTTGAAAAGATCTTTTCCCGCATCGGGATAAGACCCATTACTTGCAGATGATAGTTGCATGATTATTTGCTTGGTTTGGCTTAATCTATTGACTTCCACTAATGACTTCCACTAATTATTTAACGCTCGATATTGAGGTGCACTTATTTCCTAATCATGTAAACCTGACTAAGCATTCCTATAAATCCAGGCTACAAGACATGCAGAGATGGAAGCAATTGATTTTCTAGTTCAACAGTGGCAGAAAAATGAACTTTCACCTCTTGAAGTTTCTGAAAGATTCTCAAAGTGCATTCTGTATGTCACCTGTGAGCCATGTATAATGTGCGCAGCAGCCTTGTCATATCTTGGTATGTTGAAGCATTTCATTATCTGCTGGTCTTGCTTTATATATCACTAGCACATTTCTCTAACATAACATGTTTCCTCTGCAAGGAATAAAGGAGGCATATTATGGATGTGCAAATGATAAATTTGGAGGCTGTGGATCTGTACTATCACTGCATACCAGCAGCTCTAATCTTCCTACTAGGTTTGATCCCAAACTGATTTAATATTCTGAATGTTATTCCTATAATTCATCTTTTCAAGAAAAAGCATCGAGTGACAAATGGGTAATTTATGGAAGTTCAAAACATAACAGTGAATTAGCCTCATCAAAAAAAGGTTTCAAATGCACTGGGGGAATAATGGCTTCTGAAGCAGTTTCTCTTCTTCGGAGCTTCTATGAGCAAGGAAATCCAAATGGTATATCTCTATCTCCATAACATCATAGTGCAAGTAAATGCTGTTTGACACTAGATACTATACAGATAGTGGAAGATGACTGACAGACTCTAGTAGTTTCAACCTGGAAATTATCTGCTTTCATCAGTCATCGTGTCACTGAATTTGATGTTTTCGCAAATAAATCAATATATTTAGAAATCCTGATAGAAATTACCCTGGAATGAAGTCAGGGCGCAATTTGTGTGTCGTAGTTTTTTATTCAATATTGCTTCATATCTCATTCATTCTGCATAACTATCACATATTACAGAGTTATTGTCTGGAGAAACAGTGCCCCGACGTGAATGTTAGTGGTCTACTAACAATATATAAATATGAGGTTTTGCACCATTTTCTGAAAGAGGAGCGTAATTGGCGAACTGCAATAATCTCTTTCAGCTTATAAAGTAAAGGTCTCATTCAAGCTTTGACAGGGTAAAATCTTTTATTAAAAAATAACTGGGAGGGGGTTTATAGAGTAGAGAAGATGTTCATTAGTCATTTCACACATCAGTATGTCTAAATATGATGACAGAACATACTTTGATTTCGTTTTTTTTTTTTAAATCAAGTACAGATGAGTAATGAGACTCCTAATTGGCTCAGAAAATTTGTCTTATATGGGGAATATGCATTCAGAAAACATGCTAAGACTTTGAGGCTGTTATCATCAAGTTCAGAACATGATTGCTCATCCATCTCTTACGTGTTGCATGTTTCTTTCTAACGTTATTGCTGTTGTGGCACTTATTATTTGTATGAGCTTACTACTGCCAGCATACTTGAAATAAATTTTCTTTTTAGTAAGGTACTCACATTTCAAACTAACTTTTGCTTGGTGATTAGCAGTAAACAGTGTACCAGTAGGGTTATAGGAAAGGGACTGAGTTCTGGTATTTAGGTAGAGGGGTAAAATAGGTGATATGAGTTTGATGTGTTGAACGTATTTGCACCAATCTCTTGTTGCATGCTTCCAATTGAAATGCATTTTCACAGTTGAAGCACTTGGGTTTCTTGAACGCGCACTCATGTTTCAAGCTTATTTACATTTGAATTGCTATAATATAAAGATACTTTCTTCTCCAACATCTAACTTGTTTTGTCTCTTGGAGAAGTTTGAGTAATTCTTGTTTCTATGATTTCAGCACCAAAACCTCACAGACCTCTAAAGCAGCAAGTATAGAAGTACCAAGTGTCAGTATTCCTTCAACTTCTGGTACAATTTGTTGGTTATCATCCAATATTGGTACGGTTTTACATTATTGATTATTTATAAATTAGTTAAAACACTTGATAATTGCTTTAATAGGAAGGGCTTTACGGTTAAGTAAAGGAGGAAGTGTAAAAATATTCGTTTGTGAGACCACAATTTATGTCATAGCTTAATTTTATAATTTTTTGGAAGTTTAGTCATTCCATATGACAAGGCATGCAAGACTGACGTTGTAAAAGATTGTAACTAAATTTGGCATATTGATGTGCAAGCAAACTTTTGATTTTTTTTCTTTGCAGTTTGACTTGTCAAGGTCAACCTTTTGACAATCATGTTTGAAGTTTGACTTGTTAAGGCCAAACTTCAAGCATGTACATTTGAAAGTTCCAGATATATATATATATATATATATATATATATATATATATATGTTAGAATGTGAGAAGATAGTTTTTTATGAAGTTTGCTACTCGTCGAGCTTGCAATAATAGAATTTACTTTCCATATTCGACATTCAAAACACCTTCTCTAACTTTTTTTGTTGTAAAAGTGAGACCTAAAGTACAAAAACACAAAACTGGACCAGCTTGTGATAATAGGCAAAAGAAACAAATTGCCCAAGTAGTAGTTTTTGTTAATGTTTACTCAAATTCTCACCAGCAACTAGAAGAAAAAGAAACGCAGACATCCAGACCCCATGCATAGCAGGAGCTTAGTGTACCAGATCACTAAGCTTCGTGAAAGGAAATAAATGAAAATGGAAAATCAAAAATCAACTCAATGACACCACCATTGCAAACTCTTTAATGGTGACCAATAAAAATCAGATAAACCAAATTTCTAGATACAAAGAAAAGAATACATCTTTATATCGGTAATATCACAGACATGAACCTCAAATAAAGTAAAAGAATTGGCCTTTGGCCATCACTTACCTTATACGTATAAGCTTATAAAACACAACATAGTGAGCAACTCAAGCTACACATATATGATTGTCACAAATTGCAATAACAGAAGTACAAGACGAGTTTAATTACTCATAACCATTAATTTCTGAAGGAAAAACTTGCTCTTTTCTTCTTTTCCAATCAGCCTATTATAATTCCAAACCACATGAGCAGTTAGAGAAAGCAATGATTCTACTAACTAGATAGGAATAAATAAAATTCACGTATATGAGCAGCAATTCAAGACGAAGTTGCTGAAATGGCCTGCAGAAATTAGGTATTGACAATAAGCATACATGTTGAGCAGTATCTTTTCTCACATTTCTATAATAGTAAGTATAGATTTCTTCGAATACATCCATAGACTTACCTCTAGGTACCAAACTAGATGAAGTTTATTACTATAAATGCTCTTCATTACTGAACTTTTGTAGAGTCAAAGCGGAAACGTAAGGGAATGTGTAAAGCACAACGATCAATATTCACATCCAATGGGTACTATTTTATTTTGAACATAGATAGTTAAGATATATCCCTTTTGGCAAGACGAGACAAAATTGAGACAGGATCAGGGCATATTCTAAGATTGCAAGTTTCAAATAGCAACAAACATCAGCGCTGCAACTGTCACATACTAAAAAACAGATCTTTGAATTGAAGTTGTACAAAATCAACTAGTCAGATTCTAATCTTTGTCTTCGTCAACTTCAGAACCAACTGTTGGATTGGCACTTTCAGGTGTCGTGATGCGTCCAGTCATAGGATCAACTAATCGAGTGTCCCGTGGACCGCCTTTTTGTCCCATAGCCAACATAGGTGGAGGAGGTAATACGCCTGCTCGGAAAAGAAGGCGTTGAACTGGTTCTGAAGGCTGTGCACCTACGGATAACCAATACCTGCAGAACCACAAATATCAGGTAAAGAATACATGATTGTATAATCCTGACAACTATCTGATGATTAAGAGTATAAGAACCTACAAGCTTTAGTTCTTGCAACAACTACAACAAAATCACAGTACAGCCATTTGATCACTATTATCCTTTTGGACCTTTGCCAGACTTAAAGTTGAGTGGCCACAATCTCATAAGCAGGAAACAGGTAATATCAGCTTCAGGATTTATCATATCATTAGTTATGCTCCTGTCTTGTATGAATCAATACGCACTAGTGATCAAGCACTTTGAGTATTCATCCCTACAGTACTAGGCACCTTCCTTTTCCTGACTGATGAATAGGTCATAAGTCATCTGATATACACTAAAAATAAGTTTCAGTCCCTTCAAGAGGTCCACCTTGCAAAGAGCTGTAAGACTGCACCTTTATTTGGAATTATATTGAGCTTTTTACATGAAATTGCTTTATCTTAAAGCCTGTCCTAAAAC
The DNA here is from genome assembly GCA_029582685.1 of Solanum piurae. NCBI lineage: Eukaryota > Viridiplantae > Streptophyta > Magnoliopsida > Solanales > Solanaceae > Solanum > Solanum piurae. The sequence continues at coordinate 3,410 of JAJOOO010025847.1, read as the reverse complement.
ATAAATCAACTTAATCCTTTGAATGACTCATGAGAACAGCAGCAAAAACAAATACAGTGCTAGTGTTTTTCTACAAATTGGAAGAAAGGTCCAACATATATCAACTGCAATTTAAATCCCTGACTAACCCAGCCAACATGGGTCCCTGGAGCAAAGTAAAGGGGTTAAAAAAGAGATCCTAACTAACAAATGTCTTTCTTATTCTGTCTTAAGTGTCACGTGATAATTAACCTTCCAAAATCACAGCCGTACTCTCCTGATTCGCTAAACCAAAACCACAGATACATATTAAATTCTGTGTTGCATCTAGCATACTTGACAAATGAACCATTTTATCATGTTTACGGTCCATGTACACAATAACAGTGCAGCAGAGAACCATTTATTATTGTCAAAGGAGAACATCATTCCTATTTCTTACAACTTAAATACGACAAGCCCTCTTTTTTAGAAATTCAATAAAGTCTAAAACATCAAACTGTTAATGACTTCCCACGGACTTAGCATTTTGTTCACCATTTCAACCAGATGAATTTTGTTTTTCAAAGATGGATCTCAATCAAGTGAGCCAGCATTCAACTTGCCACACTCTCAACAAATGTAAACAGAAGTATCTCATAAGAAATTTATAACCCATGTACTCATAATTACAACTTCTTAGATGAAGAATCTAAAGGGATACAAGAGTCGACATATACAACTAAGTATACAAAACCCAAAGGAATACATAAACCCACCCAAAAATCAACCTACCCACCCACCACCACCACACGGGAAGAGGGGGTTACAGTGGCATAATGCTTCTGGTCTCTAAAACTAAATATTTTTAATGAAACTCAGTTGCATTGTTATCTTTGCCTTTTCACCAACATAATTTACACTGGTCCATAACCTCCTTAGCTCCAGTTGCATCTGTTCCATACAATTCCCTCGATAACTCAATTCAAATAGCTTGGTTGATCCCTCATACATATCTGCAATGATCACCCTAGAAATTACCCAAAACACTTTAAATAGCTTCCTTACATATATCTAAAATAGTCACCCTAGAAACTCCCCCAAACGCTTTAAAGTACTGCATTAAGTCAGCTCCCTGTTCCACACTCACTCATTCTTTAGAGGCAGCTCATGAGAAGATTTGTTCATTTTTTGTCCCTGATAATGGCATTGCATTTCTGATATGCATCTGACACCAACTGGTTTGGCCAGCATATCAGTCAATTCCTACGTCAACTATATTCTTTTCGAAGACTACCAACTAGATGGACAGAAAATTTAAAATGACAAATTAGCAAAACCTGATTTACACAACTACATTGTTATTCTTGATCCTACAGCTATAAACCAGTGTTAACCGTTCCAATTCATAGCCATACAAGAAATTCAATGATTTTCCGGATGAAATAATCTTTGCCTAAATAGAAAAGCTATACCAATGTTGAGCTTCTACAGCCTGCAGAAGCAACTGAATTATTACCTTTGAGTAGTGTTCCAATATTCTTTGTCAGACAACAACAACAAAAGCACAATACATGAACTGAAGTCTAACTTATCGTCAAGAGAAAAATGCAATTCAAGAATCTCCAAATTACAAAAGGAACACATGAAATTGGGAACCAATCACAACAAAAACAACAAGTTTGGAAATTTACTTACTTCAACCTATCAAAATTAAGACCCATCCGTTTACCACCATCTTGCCCTGTACAAAGAGAAAATTGTGCAAACTTATACATCAGCACCTCAACAAAACAACAAATATTTGAATTCAAGAACTGAGGTTTCTCTCAACAACAGTACAAATAAAGCTAAAAGATGAATTTTTTTCACATGGGGTTAATCCAAAGTAAGGTGAAATGAGTAATAAAATCAATTTTTAATGATAAAGAGCATAATCAGTCAATAAAAATAGGGGAAAATTATGTTTGTTACCTGGTAAAGGATTGTAGTAACCAAGTACTTCCAAGTGTTTGCCGTCTCTTGGAGATCTGCTATCGGCCGCCATTACTCTGTAAAAAGGTTTGTTTTTGCATCCAAACCTCGATAACCTTAATCTTACCACCATTTTCAACTGCTCTCCGGCGAGTGAACGAACTGTGACTGCCAATCCGGCAATGAATTGTGACTCTAGGGTAACAAATACTACAAATGTCCCAATTTTTATTTAAATGACACCTTTTATTTTAATTTCAAATAAATTATAAGATTTTAAAAATAAGTTACGATCTAAAAATATACTTAGTATTTTTACCTAGTTTTATAGGAGGTTATTTAGGACTTTTTATTAGAAGGGAAAAGAAAAATAAGTTATAATAATCACTAAGTTTAGTGCGTTTCATTTTCTTGGATCGATCCTCTCTTTATAGAGTCGTATCATAAGCTATTACTTATTATCTATGATACGTTTTAATCATCAAAATGTAATATTTTTTTGGACAGACTATAATTGGAATAAAGAAAATATTGTTTTGTAAAAATAATAACAATAATATATTTAGTAAAATTTTATTCGGTGGGGTTTTTATTTTATATATAAACTAGTGAATTTGTCCGCGCTCACACGGTGTAAAATATATATATATATATATATATATATTTTAAATTTAGTATACCCTCTTTTTTATGAAAATAAAATAACCTTTAAACAATTTAAACAATATATATTTGAGTGAATTAGTAAATGTGATTTATTTAAAAGATATATTATGAAATATATAGTGTATGAGGATTTTTATTACGTTTATACCTCTAGTTTCTTTTTTAATTATTTGCTATAGAATCTATATTCATATGAACCATAAATATGTGAATGAACTTACATCTTTACACCTGCATAAACATTTTTCTTACAATTTTAAAAAATAAATACAAATGGGCTTTATAATACTTGAATTCGGATTATTCGAACTTCAATATAAGTATCAAACAAAAAAACTCTTAAATTACAAAATGAAAAACGAAAAAATGATAATAACGAAGACAAAATTACCAATAAAATAAACTAAAAGTATCACTTTTATTTTGCCTATAAAAGGTACTACATCACTCTTCCATAAACAAATTTTATATAAATTATGAACATCAATGAATTTACTAAATAACATTCGTATGGTAACAAAATGAATGTATTCATCAATATATCCAAGAATTACAAATATAAATTTTTTTATTTTTAATTTCTTGTTATATAATTACTACACAGTATTAATTAATTTGTAAAGTATAATGTCTTTAAATTTTAGTCTTTAAATCTTTACTAATATTTTTTACATGTATTCAATCATATCTTTTATTTATTTTGTTATATAATGCTATATATAAAGTATGTTTTCTTTTGTATGGATTTTATATAATCTGAAATAAACTAAAAAAGGAAATAGAATAAAAAGGAATTAATACAATTAAATTTT
>JAJOOO010025846.1:0-17447 GCA_029582685.1 Solanum piurae | reverse complement strand
TGTCACAAAACCAGTTGTGACTGTTATTTTATCAATTACTGAAATTATGTTTAGTCCTTTAAGTTTTAGTATTGTCAATTTAGTCCTCGTATTTACTTTTCCTAAGCAGTCCCTCATTCTGTTAGAGAGTGGACACGTGTCTTTATTTTATGAATTATGTTAGGGTACTATATACCCCTCTGTACTGAAATACAGATTAATGATTATCAAGAAATTATCTCTTCTCTACTCTGTCTTTCTTTCTTCTTCCATTTTCTTCTCAATTTCAGTCTCGATAGTGAGCTCCTGTTACATGTTCTTGCACCAAAGATGTTGTAGACAATAAAATTCGCGTCGAGAAAATAATAATCAAAAACGGAAAAATTATGCAACAATCGTTTTATTATTTCAAGTGTGAGTGTTACAATCTCTATGATTCCTCTGAATTCGGCTTTTCAAATATAATTCAAGGGCTCTTGAGCTTGATCTTGAACTTGAACTTGGACTTGGACTTGGACTTGATCTTCTTGATCTTGATCTTGATCTTGACTTTCTAGTTGAATTCAAGGGCTTCGAGCTTGATCTTGAATCCGATGGTCTTGATCTTGATTGTTCTTTATCTTGATCTTGACTTGAACTTTATCTTGATCTTGACTTCTAGTTGAATTCAAGAGTTTCGAGCTTGATCTTGAATATGGCGATCTTGATCTTGATCGTTCTTGAACTTGAAGTTTATCTTGATCTTGACTTCTAGTTGAATCCAAGGGCTTCAAGTTTGATCTTGAATCCGTCGGTCTTGATGTTGATCGTTCTTGAACTTGAACGTTTGAATTCTTCAATTCTTCAATTTTTAAACTTGAGTTCTTGAATTCTTAAACTTGTAGCTTGTAGAGAATTTTGTGGCTTTAAATCCACGAGCTTTCTCTAGCTTTTTGTTAGAATTCTTGGTTCTTTTTCTGAATTATGAGGACCCTATTTATAGTTTTATGAATAGAGGAGTTGTGATAGGAATAGGATTTTCTTCGGCCAATCAGATTTAAGTGACGTGACATATGGGCTTTATGGAGCGAATTTTAATTAAATCCATATTTATCATATTTAAATAACTAAATCAGCTATATTAATCCATAATATTTATTTGGACTAATATATTCATGAATTTAATATAATCCGAATCACTTTATAAATTTATATTTAATAAATTTTAAGTGACTACAGATGTATCTATATTATATTTTATTCAAGTAATTTTATTTATCCACTCTATTAGAGTATGTTTTCACTTATATTTATCATTTTTAATATATAAACTGAATTTCTTTCTTCATACTTACTCTTAGCATAAATTATATATTCTTCAAATTATTTCTCAAAACTAAAAATTAAACATAAACTAAATTTTTTTTCTTCATACTTACTCTTAGCATTAGTTATATATTCTTCAAATTATTTCTTATAACTAAGAATTAAACATAAACTAATATGAATATTATGATAAAATATTCATATTCATCATTACTTTTAAATACATTCAAAACTCAAACCTAAATGAATGGAAATAATACTTCGTTATTATAATCAGGTATATATATTGCATTGTGTCATCATTATATATAACTTAAAAAGTTTTCTTTATGATAAGATTTAGGTCTCAATTATAATGGTGGGACCGATGATTTTAAGCCTAAAAAAGAAAAACACGACAAAGCTAGTATGTTATCCACAGATCCTATTGAGGCTTAGGACTGTACACGCATCCCATGAAGATCGAGGGCCCGTTCTACGTATAATTCAACTTTTTTATGAAATAAATATATACGTAAAAGTTATATAGAGATATTTTACTAGATATTACTCCTACTATTTAATTTATTTATTAAAAGGTTTTTACAATCTATAACTTTAGATAAAAGTATTTGAATTTATATATGATTACGTTTAAACAACAATGGTTAAACTCTGTAATGTGTGTAGAATTTCAGATAAAAACAACTAAATTATGTTATATATATTTTAATTTTAATTTAAAAAAGAAAACTGAATTTCATTCATACGGTAAACATTCTTTCATATATTGTCTAAAAAGTAGTGTTCTCAGACATTATATTTTTATACTTCTCTCAAAATAGGATTTTTTTTTTGTTTTAATTTGTTTGTCATATTTTAATTTGACAGAGAGTTTAAGAAAATTGAAAAAAAATGAATTTAAGGGTCATAAATTAAAGAATATCATATGTACCAAAAATGTCATATGATTTTGTGGTCATAAACATGTCATGTGAAAAGATAAAATTAAAAATACAAATATATATATATAATTTTTTAAATAAATTTTAACAATAGAATAAGCAAATTAAAACAAACAAACGAAATTTTCGAACCTGATATATATGGACTTGGGGCCAAATATATATAGACTAAAAAAAGGGTAACTTACAAGATCCTCGTTACTTTATAACCTAATTACTTTGATACACACTAAGTACTAATATTACAAATCGTACCTAATTTTGATGTGTTCATATATATGTTCTTCGAGATATATGAGATCAAATTTAGATGTAGGTTATTCTAGAGACATTATATTTTTTAACTAGTGATACAAAATATAATAAAAATATTTATGCAGTTAAATAGTTTCAGACGTTTGAAATCTCAAAATACGTGGTGGGGGCTTGATCCAATTTATCGACTACTCTGTTTTTTATTGGTTTCCCGCCCAGTATCGAAGTCCACGTTAAAGACCTGACTAAATTCGAATTGTTCATTGCAGGAGCCATACAAAATGACGCTTCGAACTGAATTTTCTCTATACTCAGAATTTAAAATCTGAAATTTCTAATTAAAGGTGAAGTAATTCCACGACAACACCGCAACCCCGGTTGATATAGACTACTCTGTTTATTAGTGGAGTAATGTTTCTTTCTGTCAAAACGTGTAAAAAAAGTCTTATTGGACTTCCAAACAAAAGGGACCCGGAATTCATAAGCCCACGAGGCGGCTCAGTGTTTTCGATCCACGTGTCGATACGTGGTTAGCTGAATCATCAAATCCCCACGAGGAGAGATGATATATATCACGTGGCTGCTGCATGCTTCTTGGACCCACATGCCATGGATAAGGTTTACAAGTTGTTGTAGCAGTAGTACTACCATATACGTTTATTTGACTGCTTCGAAAATAAATATGCACAATAAAGAATGTTAAAAAATTATCAATATTAGTTAATTTTTGTCAGATTCAATATTACTATAAACTATAGAGATATTAAAAAAAATTAATTATCATTAAAAATATATTTAATAACAATTAAATTATTATCGTTAATTAATTATCGCTAAAAAATATTTTTGATATTATACAAAGTTCTTTCCGGATGAAAAAATGAACGATGATTAGGTTTTACAAACACATCCTCTTATTTAAAAACAAGGTAATTAAATCGATACGTGTGAATTTAAGAGTGACATCAAATTGAAAAAGTGTCGACAAAAAAAATTTGCATTTATTCCTTTACACAATTAATATGTCTTAATCGATGCCATCTATTCGATGACGTTGTTTTGAAAAAAAGAAAGAAAAAACAACAGTGAAATTTTCATTTTTCTTTATTGATCTTATAAGACAGAATGAAACGTCCACACAACTTAGTTTTGAGCAACACATTTTTATCCTAGTAGAATCACTAATCATTTATCTATGCCATAGTTACTTAGAAGGATTTAATCAATACATTAAGATATAATAAGTTGTATTAGCATATTAAATTATCATGATGATAATGTTTAAACAAAAAACAATAAAACTGCAGTATAAAACATTAGGACTTCAATCCGTGCTATCGTAAATTTGTTGATCAAAGTAGGTGCACAAATCTTATATATAACAAATTAATGCCAATGACTTTGCAATTGACACACTTGATTAATTAAGATAAAAAGAGTATTTCTTGCTTATTTAGTAAAGTTAAGTTTTTTACCATATTATACCGATACACATTAGCGTCTAGTAAATATGATGGATGATTGTGTAAAGAAGGTAGCTTTTGTTACTTATGTATTTTAATCTCCTATAACAAATAACTTATTTTATTTTTTATTCTGTGAGGCTATTCAACCTTAAATCTTAGTTTATGTCTATATAATTAAATTATATATCGATTAGTCCATAAACTCTTGAGATATTCATGAAGAGATCAAGATCTAGTTTGAGAAATTAATGCACCACTAACGGCACTCAAATTAGAGAGAAAAAATGTAGAAGAATCAAGGGAGGAAAAAATTTATACCCGCATCATTTTATTAATTAAACTATATTTCTTTATATTTTATTTGTAATTTTCAATTTATTTATTTCACTTTAAAATGTTACAAACACAATTCTCACTAAATATATATTTCTTTCTCCTTTTCTTAATGGTACACCGTTCACCTATATCATAAAAATCCTAAATACATTAAAAAAAATAAAAAAAAATAGACCTTTGGTTCAAAAACTTCCTAATCAAAGCTGCGGATGCTCAATAATACATTACCTATAACGTATCTTTTAATTGATTTAATAATTCAATAAAAAACCAGCATTATTATTTAATGTAAATAAGTTAAACCTTTTATTTATTGAGTGGTCTAAAAATAGGAAGACAGCTGTATAAGATATGACTACGAATCTTTCTACTCCTATATATAGATAGCACCTGGCTCAGAGATCACTGAATATACAAAAAATAACACTACTAAAGAATGGTGAAGAAACCAAAATGTTGCCTTTATCTGCATTTGCACCTGCACCTTTTATATGTCTCTACTCTTTTTCTCTTGTTTTTTCTATGTTCTTTTACATCTTCAAACTTGCTTTTATGAAGAAAAAGAAAAATGAAAGTAAAAAAAAAGCTTGAATATCCCATTTAATATATAGTATTGTGGTTCCACTTGTTGCCCGGAACTATCCTTGTTCAACATGAGTCAATTGACATTCTTTCATCCATTAATATTGTTTAAAATATTTTTTTATTGAATTTCTTTGAAAAGTATTGTAATTATATTTCAAGTCGATTTTATACGAAACAAATCTTGATTTCACTTAAGAAAGGGAAGTTGGAGAAAAGAGGTGCAGGTTCAATTGCAGGCGAATGTCATTTTGAATAACCTTAAAATAGTGATGAAGCTAGAAATTCTAACCGAGGAGCAAGCAAAATACTTGAGCATCACACTTTAGATTTAACCCTACTACCTAAGGTAATTCTCGAGCCACTTTTACGTTTCACTAAAAAAGGGATATAATTGTTTTTTTATATATAGGAAGTATTTTTTTTTAATTGTAGCTATATGCATTGTATGATTTTTCAGCGAATGAGATTTAATTGAACCTCTTTAAATCGTATAATTATGTCTTTCCTAGAAGTGAGTGGTGCCCTATATATTTAGGGCTTTTAGCTTATGATATTTCTAGCAGGTTTCAAAAAAGATATATTTAGGTTGCTATAGCGAAAGATCGATCGGTAATTTTGATGGCAGATTCTACGAGATCAAGAAAGTACAATAATAATATACACAGTGTATCCCGAGATCAAGCAAATGTAAGTACTAATTAAGGTCTTCTCTATTTATCAGTAATTACGTAAAGCAATTGATCTAAATTCTCCTTTAAAGAGTTAATTTCATGCTGAAAATTTGTCAGGGGTTCGAACTTATGGACATCGACAATCAATCAGTATATGTGTTTGATTTGTTTCTATAATGTCAGATGATTAAATTAAGGCAGATCTGATTTTTTATTTGTTTTTATAATGTCAGATAATTAAATTAGGGCAGATGTATTTGATCTTGTTTTGTCGTTTGAGGGATCGGGATCCAAAGTCTTTAGGGATTTAAAGATCTAAAAAACTACTAAAACCCTCGTCTTAAACAACATGTATAGTTATATCTCTTTATAATGATCATTCGATCTCTATAACAATATTTTATTATAATAATTATTTTTTAAAAATAATTTTTCATGTAATGTTATATTATAATTTAGATATTTTCTGTATATAATAATATTTTGCTATAATAGCTGAAAAAATATCCTAAGAAATAATATTGTTATAGAATTTTTTGATTTAATACAAAAATACAGAAAAAATTGCAAAAAGAAGTTGAAGACCATGTAAAGGTATCTTGATCATTGACTGGTCTGCAAAAAAGTGACTAAGTTGGCTAAATTACTTTTTTCTATTGCACATTCATGATTGATCTTGTCCTTAATTATACCATAGAAGGTCCTCATTTGACTTTTGTGTTGATACTTGTGAATGTGTAAGAAGAGGGGTGAATTTTTTTATTTTTTATTTTTAAATTGACTAATAGATCTTACTAGTCAAAAGTCAAATATATAAAATATAACTATAGATTTAAGTAAATATTGAAACTGAAAATGTTAGAAGTAGAATTGACATAAGATGTTTTTATATTGGTGGAGATCTAAATAAATTTTAGTGCAGTATCATTAAATTGCAAAGGTGTTCTGTTCTAGCCCTTTGAACTTGTTTTTGTACAGAGTTGGAATGTATTTCCTATGACTACACTTAATATTTTTTTGTCACTTGAAATCTTTTGATATAATAGCCACACTAATAATATTTTCTCTCTTCTCTTTTTTGATATATCACTAAGAAATACTATGTTAAAAGAGAGCAAAGAACATAAGAAGGTTCAAACTGTTTAAATGATTTTCATCTTCTAAGACAACTCGAGATTTGATCTTCAGAAAAAGGACTATTGCAATGATTTTCTTATAACAATAATTTGTCAATCATTAAAATTTAAATACTAACAACTTGATATTATAAAATGAATTTTATATTATAAAATGAATTTTATTTTATGTATATAGATTAGTAGTATAAACTAGCTGCCGTTCATGTGAATTATTATGACATTAATTGATCTGGATAATTTTATAGTTGATCGATCTATCGCAATGGTTAATTACTGGGAGGTTACTTTCTAAAATTAATGGTCAAAGAGACCTAATATTATTCTTATAACAAATGATTAATTCTATGATTACGTATGTAGCATTTCATTAGTTTTCCTTTCATCTTCCACAATTTAATTAATTACTCTATCCATTTCCATATATGTAATATCGTTTACTTATTAGTTTGTTTAAAAAAAAACTTATTAGTTTGTTTAAAAAAAATGATACATAAGTAATCAGACTTTTTATTTTATCCTTATTGTTATATATATATATATATATATATATATATATAATGAAAAACTTAAAACTACAAAATTCTATTAAAAATAATAAACTTAAATTTTCTTGTCCAGTTAAATAACTTAACATAAAGTGAAATCGGAGGAATAGTGTTTCCTCCGACCTCCGCTCCCTATAAGTATACTTTTCTTGACTAGAATTTTCATAATTATGAGATATTTTATCACTTTATTTTGTCATAATCAAGAGGTCACCATGTTCATATTAAATAAAAGCATACTTAAATTCTAGAAAATTATGTTTGTTTGCTAATTATATCTAAATGGAAATGGATTCGATATTTAAATTTTATGGGTTCAATTTTTAGCATCATACCTACTGTATTTTAAAAGCTATGAGTTCAGACCTATTAATGGTTGATTTTACACATAAATTTATACTCCACATCGAAAATACTAAATTTATATGAACCTGGTGTATAACCTATCCATTACTTGCAGAGGTGTATTCAAGAGGGGTCACCGGGTTCACGTGAACCCATGCTCCCCTCCCGAGATCACATATAGTAGTGTTATATTTTTAAAAAAATATTGAATTATAGATATGTGAACCCAGACTTGGAGTATCACATAATGCGATAATGACTGGGTGCACTTCTCTACGTGAGGTTATAAATTTAAATTTTATCTTTCTCTTGTTTTATTTTTCTTTTTTAAAATTAGATAACACTTCTCTAAGTGGTAATTGGTAGCACTTTTAGCATTTTATATATATATATATATATGAATTAATTTTTGGACCTATAATATTAAAAACCTAAATGTCAAATCGATTAAATTTATATTTCAAATCAATTTTTTTGTAATGATGCACTCATCATCTCAAAATTCTAGATAAGCCTCTGATTAGCTGATTACCAAATGTATTATAGAAGTTGTATCGTGATTGGCTTTTTACTTTCAGGTTTTGTAGTAATAATATTGCTTAAGCGATTTGAGGTTTTTTGGTTGAAGTATCTTATTATGTGTCTACATTCTTATCATCTATTTATGTTCTTTTTCTTCCTTCTTTTACATTTTTTTTTCATTCACCGTTTTTATGTAATCAGTCGATATATTTTGAGGGATTTAGCCCAATTAATTTCCACCACCCCGACTCTATGGTGGATTTTTTATTTTTTTTAAATGGACTTAGATAAAAATCTTACCTTGTGAACTTGAGATCAAATTTCTTTGACATATATACACCGTGTATAATACATGGAATTTTACGCACATAATTAGACTCGTTATGACTGAAAATTTTCGTGCCAGCCCATATTTTGTCCCCTTTTCGTCTTCTCCCCAAAAGGATTTTCGAAGTATGCAAAACTTTGGATGAAAATTCTAGTGTTTATTGTTCAAATATATTTTGTGGAAATCATATATTTGCATATATATAACCATTTTATGAATTTTTCAGCTATCTAGTTCGTAAATAAAATTCAGTGATCATACATAAAATTAGAATGATCGAGCTAGCGTTCACCTAGAGAGTCAGCACTAGTGTTTTTGCCATTGAAAGATCTTCCAGTATGTTTTGCCATCAGGATAAGCACGACCATTGTAAGAAAAACTAGCTAAATAATAGTAGCAAAATAGTTGTTATTGCCAACATCAATTAGAGAATCATTAAACATTTTAGAAAAAACTTAATTATAATTAAGTTATTTTGAGTAAAGGATTATGATCCAAGAGATATTTTGTGATAATTCGTCTTTACTTTCACACTTTTAAGTGATTGTACTAGATGAAAACTTTTGATCATTATACATGACTACTATCACTCAACATGTTACGAAAAATATTGTTAAAATAACAAGAATGTGAATTCATGCATATTTAATTAAACAGGTAAATAATCATAATCGATGATAATATTATTGTGATTTGTGTCCATCACAATTACAATATGGTAGGTGAGATTTTCACCTCATACAACTCTTCAGACGCTAATAAATAAATTTTAAGACTCTTTTTTATTATTATATCTCAATATGTTTGTCAAATAAAGTTAAAATCTATCATGAGATTCCAAATTGGACTTATTGAACTCTTCTACATTTGAAACTAACAATAAAGTACTTTGAATTTATATTATCGTATAAGAATTTTCATTTTCTTTATTGATGAACAACCTTATCATTAATTTTGAGAATCTTTCACACTCCTAAATTTTAATATTTTTCACAATTTCCCCCTCCCCTAACCTATTCATTCATTGCATAATCTTGATAAAGTAACTTGTGAGTTGTGGCTGTCATGAGAGTAATAAAATTAGGGGTGATAAATGGATGGTTTGAGTTGAATTTAAATCGAAAAATATGTATTGAATCAATGATGGGTTATTGCTACTTAGGGTAACGTGCATGGGTTGTGTCAAGTTGTGTTGAATAATGAATCATGACCCAACACTTTAACAAGTTTTAATTTCTCAGTTTTATCTTTCTTGTAAATTGTTTGACTACCAAACAAAACTAGGAGGTTATTTAATTATTATTATTATTATTATTATTATTATTATTATTATTATTATTATTATTATTATATGAGTGATATCAAATAATCTATCTTTTTAATTAGTATATTGTAACCGTTTCTCTTAATTCAATTTGGAGTACATATTTGACTAAATCAGCCCAACTTTTATATGATCTCAATTTATGCGGGTCAAGATGTCATTAATCCGTTCAAAAGGTCAAGATGTCATTAATCCGTTCAAATTTTGAACGAGTTGGACAATTCATATTTTCATGAGATAATTTTAGCATTTCTAAGAAAAATAGAAATGTTATAATTATTTGAATTCTGTCATAATACCAGTCTAAGAATATGCTTCAGTCATCTATCTAGGAACTTTTTGTAATTTACATAGCTTGCGCCAAACTAATTACATGTATTCCGATTATTCTTGTGTTCAATGAATTATCAGAGGTGATTTCATGATTTAAACTTAACGACTTCAATATAGTAACAACGCTTCAATTTCAAACAAGTTATCGCTTTTTTTTGTTTAAAAAAAAACTGATTTCATATTAGCATCATGCTAAATAATTTTGAAATGGAATTATAGATTCATGTATATTGGATTTAGTTGAGCCCATTTAAGGTATCTCGGAGGGCCGATAGCCATCACGTAAGGCTTACCTTGGTATAGAATGGGCCTTATTAAAATTTGGGCTGGACTTACCATCTTCTGCTACTCAACTACTGTTTATGAGAAAAACGTAGACGTACACTGTGTACATTCTATCCTCCTCGAATCCTATTTGTGAAATTTCCTGAGTATGTTGTTATTGTTATATTGCCCGGACATTGTTTACACCTATGAAATTTCAAACCTCATTGCAATGTTTATTTTTTAATTACAAATTACAAAATTTTAAAAACAAACTACCCTGCTATTATCATTTTTTTTTGTTTTATTTCAGAAGATAAAATTTACCGTGAGAATATTCATTCCAATTCCAGTGAACTCTGGGGAGTATCTAATTAATCTGGCTGATAAATTTTATGAAGGAAATACTAATGTATACGTCACGTGAATAACAATGGAAATGAAAAAAAAAACTTGAAAAATGATGTTTATAATTATAAAAGTAGTTAAACAAAAGAATATGTCATCAATGATAAATGATTTAAATTAATCTTTTTTGTAATAATAATAAGTAATTATAACAAAAAAATAAAATAAGAGAGGAAAGCACAACAACAAAAAAGGTAAGTCAATCGAAACCAAGAGTGGAGATTTATATAATTACTGTTTGTTTAGTTGTTTTGGCTGTAATGACTTTGTAGATAGTAGATACACTCTTCTAATTAATTGAATGACTTTATTGATATTAAAAAAAAATACAAATAACTTTAACGGGAATTCTCTATAAAATGACCATTTGATTAAGTTACTTACTCGATACTTATTTTAATCGTCGCATGTTCCTAACTTTTCTTTTCTTTCTTGCTTGATGGGACAAACCTTTCTTTTGTTCATTTTCATTTCAAAAAATTTATTTGAATCTACTTCTTCAAGGTAAAAAAGAAAAGAAATTTAAAACGGTTGAAATGAGGTAATTTAACATATCTGAATTCAATTTTTACTCTTAGTAGCGCGTAGTAAAAATTAAATGACTTTTATTGTACGATCAATGGAACTTCACAAGTGATTCAAGAAACTAATAATTAGTAATAAATTTTCAAGTTTTTCCCTTCGATATATGAGACTTTAGAATTTTAATAAGTGATTAATACTTTTGAAAATAGGTGTGGTAGTATGACCTTTATGATTGCAAAATACTTCTACATAGTATTCTTATTAGCGTTGACAGTACTATTTCTTTGAAAAATTTATACTATTACACAAAGTGTTATGTCTAACGTCTTATCTAAAATATTTTAAACATCTCAATCGGGATAAGTACAAATAATGGGGCTAACTTTTACTTTAATTTACCAATACTAATGATGCAACAACTTCTACTTATTAACAAATATGAAGAAAGTAAAAGTGTTATAAGTAGTTGAAATACGTAAAATAAGAGTTATTAATTTGTTACATAATATTATTTTTCATCAAAACATACAAATCAATCCGTGTTTAAAATTAATAGGCTTATGACTTTATGAGTTATGATTCAAAGTTGTTGTAGCGTTGACATTATTCAAATGCCTTCTTATTGAATTTTTTAAAAAAGAGATAGGTTAGGTTGTTACTCAAAGTAATGAGGAAGAAAAGTTGTGACACTAATTAGTTATATGAGTACTGTCAAACATATTCACATTGTGGGTCAACTAGACTAATTAGTTAAATCCAACTACTAATTTAATATATTTTTTTTAACATAAGCTTATATTATATATAAGGAAAATAAAAAAGAAGGGAACATTTTATTTTCCAAGTTGAGTACTTGGTTTATATATATTGTAGACAAATATGGCTTACCTAAGATGATACTATTGCTGAGCAATGTCAACTTTAATGGGGACACTTCAAATATTAATTATATCCCAAACAAAACAATAGTCAATGATCAATCAATCAAATCGTAAGCCACCCCATCATCCATTATAGAGCCAATTATTAAAAATACCACAAATAAACTCATCAATTCACTATCGTTTTAATTATATTAATGGAAAATGAAGTTTAGACCGGTTTTAACTTCAACGATGGAAGGCAGGAAGCTCATCCAGTGAAATTATCCCTCAATTCCGAGCTTTTACTACCTTTATCATAATATTAACTTTTCCCCCCTATTTTTTCTTTCCTTTTGCTTAGTTTTATATTATTTCTACGAACAACTGATGAACAAAAATTTAGTAGTGTTTCTAATTTGAATTCATGCTGAATAAACCTATTAAAGGTTTAAATTTTTCCTACTAAAAGGTTCGTCATTTTTAGTATTCGAGTACAAGATGTCGTCTGATTAACTAAGGGGTAGAGGAATATATCTTAATCATCTCATTATACGTACATTACTCGATCGATGCATAATGCATAATGCATAATGCATAATTTTATATTACGTATGTTGTACTGCAATTGATGCCTGTCCCAACCAACGTGTTATATGGCAAACGAATATTATATAACTTGTAAAGGTTTTATTTTATTTTATTTTTTGAATAGGACAGAGATTCTGAATTTATTTTTCCTGTCATTTTCATATCTTTAGCTAAATTAAAAATACAACCCCTAAAGATTTCCTTGCAGTAGGTATTGTTTATCTTCTTTTTGCTGGCATATTGACTCTTAAATTAATTCTGATTTTACCAGGACATATCTTTAATTTTCTGTAGTGCCAAAATACTATTAGTCTCTCTGTCTCAATTAATATGATTTACTTTTATTTTTAATCGGTCTAAAAAAAATAACATATTTCTACGTTTAGTAACGATTTAACTCTAAAATGCTCATTTTAACTTAAATGAAATGATTTCTAGCCACACAAGTATATATGACTTATTTTAAACAAAAATTTTCAAAAATCTTTCTTTCTTTTTTAAACTCCATAACAAATTAAACTAGCTCATATAAAAATTGAGATGGGAGGGAATACTTTGTTTTATTGAAGAACGCAGAGTGGGTGCTTGATTAGTGACTTTCACTGTCTGACTCTTGCATCATGATATGATAGGCTTCTTGAGTACTTTCACCATGAACTAAATTTACATATTTTTCAGAGTACTTGTAGATAGATAGGATGGAGACTATAAAGAGGATAGGGAAGTAGGGGTAGCAGACAAATACATAGTACCACTGGCAGTAATACATAACACATATTCTCTTTCCGTCTTAATTTATATGACACTATTATACTTTTAAGGAATATAACGACTTATAAATTCGTGATTTAAAATAACTCATTAATGTTGTTACTCAATATAGAATTGTGTCATTTCTTTTTTAAACCGAAAAAAAAAAGTGACTCAGGGACAAAGAAAGTAAGTAGTAATTAACAATGATCATTATATATTACATCATCACTACATAAAATAAGAAGAAGATAAAAGCTAGTACTAATTCAGTGGAAGCAAAATAAAAGCTTTCCATGAATAAATTCCATTACAAGTACTCACACCTACAAAATAAAATTAAAATTAACCCCAGTACCCTACATTGTTACATCCATTGCCATTGCTAGAGCTACTACTAATCAACTCCTTAACTTCTTCAATATTAGTATGATGATCATACTGTAATTGACTACTTTGAAAGTTATTCCCAAAATATCCATTTGCCTTTTGATGATCATGATGATCAGCCCAAGTACTACAATAATTGTCAAGTGTAAACTTTTGGGTTTCTTCAAAAGGAATTTGACACATTATTTCCTCATTTGCATAGTTAATTTGGTTGAAACTTAGCCCATCAGATGAGGAACAAGAACTAATTGCTTGCATGGGATTCATTAAGCTTTGATCATGAAAATTATAAGAATGTTGATTATTTATACCTAATTGAAAGTTCATCATGTTATTGTTGTTGTACATGAAATTTGGTTGGACTAGTGGAATGGGCTCTAGATATGAATCTCTTAAAAGATTTGAAATTGATGCTTGGGATTGGGGTTGAAAAGTTGTTTGAAGAGTACTTGTAGGAGGGAATATTAAATTAGGTGATTTAGTTCTCTGGTTAATATTAGATGATGACTGAATAAAACCCATCAGCTTCTTTTTAAGCTTTGTGTTCCAATAATTTTTTATATCATTGTCGGTTCTTCCAGGTAACTGAGCTGCTATAATTGACCACCTGCATAAATGTACAACGTCATTTAAGTTATAATATATATTCAACATATAAATAATTTTTACATTTTAAATTTAATTAAACCATCTATAGATGATTATTATACAATTTAATCAGCTTTTAAGTATATCAAACTTGTTACGAAAAGTTACATGTTATAGAAAATTTAAACTCAAATTCATAAGCTATATAGTTAAATTTTTCTATAATAACGTTGTTTGTTTGGATATATTTTAGTTGTTTTAGCAAAGTATTGTTATAAATATGGAAAATTGATTTCAAATTATCTTAACTGTAATAATAGAATATTGTCATAAAAGATGAATATTGTTATTGAAAAATCTGATTAAGTTGTTTTATCCAGAAAATTGAATAGTTTTACATTTTATGGACTGTGTCCTAACAGCTGTAATTAAGGACTTGATCCAAGATCTAAAACTGGGATGCATGCAGATGAAATGTCCATAAATGGTAGAATCTTCAGTCAGAACCCAACAAAATTAAATAAGTAGTACTTTTCTTTGAGTCTTAATTTAATATTTATTTTCTACTCCATTGAAGTTCTTCTTTCAATTTTATTTTATTTTTTAATTTTTGGGATTTACTTTTGTCTCAAAAGTCATATGCAAACACATGATAACTGAAGAAATTTAAGGTAAAATAAAGGTAGTGGTAGATAATTAATTAGTGACCAGAACAGGAAAAAATGGAAAAACTGTTAAATAATTTTGACTTATTTAAAAACTTTGTTACCTGCTTCCAATGCTGGCATATAAACTGCATATAACCCTATCTTCCTCATCAGAAAAATCACCATGCTTTATATTAGGCCTTAGATAATTTAGCCATCTCAATCTGCAGCTCTTTCCACATCTCTTTAATCCTGATTTAAAACCATAATCTCATCAAATTATATCAACAGCAAATATAAATAAATACTTTTTACGGTCAAGATTTGAACTTTATTGATTCTAAATTTCGAACGTACCTCCTTATTAGTAGTAATCGTGTAATTTCTTTTTCTTTAGTGTTTATTACTACTGTTTATTGCTTCATTTGCTTTGTTGCCTGATATTTTATTGTCTTATTTTCTTTCAATCCTGCTTCAAATTCTTCGTTTCTTTTGAATCTAAGGGTTTATATAAAACAACTTTTCTACCCAACATTTGTAGGAATAACATCTGCGTATAACATCCTATCCTTCTTAGACTTATTTGTGAGATTACACTATACATATTATTGCTGTTATATTTTTGAATGTACATATATTGAGTGAATTTTCTAAAATAAATACAAGGTTTGAACTATAAGTTACTGAGATCGACCGAACTTACCAGCTTTTTGAGGAAGAGCAATCCAATTTCCACCAGTACCATATTTTTCAATGAATTCTTTAAGCTTAGAATCTTCTTCTGGTGACCATGGCCCTCTTTTAACATTGTTCTTATCACAACAAGGAGCTCTTCCCATTTCTCTTAGTTCTTCTTCTTGTTGTTTTTTTTTTCACTTTGTTTCTAATTTTGTTACTTTTTTAGTTGTTCATTTTCTTGGAAGTTTTCTAGCTTTGCTCTCTTTATAGATAGAGAAATGGACAAGGTCTCTTGTTATGTTATTTGTCTTATTTAAAGAGTACTGACATGGGATTTAAAATAAAACAAAAAAAAATAAAGAGATTTATTTAATTATTTAAGAGGTACACAAGTCAAACGGATAGGCTTATTTCTAATTTCTGTTTTCAAGTAGTAGCTTATAGAAATTTTCATCTCAAATATTATTAAAAAGGTTTTAATTAATTAATTAATTTCTAAAACTTTTGCATTTATCTTTACCTTAAAGTTCAAGAATCCCAAGTGTTTCATGTGTTCAAATAAAAGAAAGCTGCTTAACTAATTGTTGGCTGTACCTTGATTAATTTGACATCTTCCCAAAGTAGCAAGTATATACTATATTTATTTGTAACTATTTCTAGTAAGTGTAATCATATGGTAACATGCTTTGTTTTATTGGCCAAACCCATCGGTGGCCACCTAAAGTTGGCACCAATTTTCATTTAGACACTTTAACTAGACTTTGTTCATTTTAGACACCTCATGTCATGTCCTATTGTGTCATTTTGACACTTTTTGCTGAGTTGGCATATTGCGTGCGTTACACTGTTTTTGAGTGCGTGAAAAGTTTAAATATTGTACATTTTTTTTGTTTCTTCTTCCTTCTCTCTCCTTCCAACACCTCCTCCATCATCTACCACCATATCCAACCTTCTCCCCCTAATTTTCTCACCATTTGATTGTCATAAACCTTGCTGAAATTTTTCAAAAACTTCGTTGAAGAAGAAAAAGACTGGATTAGGGCGTGAATCTGGAGGTTTTGATGGTGGTGCATATCTTTTTATTTCTCACATCTAGCCATAATAATCTTCTAAGATCCCTTTCCTTTTCTATCCTTCAATATGCAAAAAATCCTCTGTACTGCAATTTTACCTCTAGGAAAGCAAAAATTATCTGGTCAAACTCAAAGCCTGATAATTTTGACTATTTCGTGAAAAAGAAAAAGATGAAATCTCGTTGAAAGTAATTACTCAATGGAGAACAATTACAATAATCAATTAGGGGAGAATTTAGGTCAAAAAGGTCACTTCTTTTATGGAGGAAGTTAAGTTCTTGGTGCATCCCCAAATTCATTTATTTATGAAAGAGATAGAAGCGGAGGTGGAGATTGTTATGACCTGATGATAGTGAAATAGATGGAGGAAGCACTTTTCATTCCGTTAATCTTCCATAATTTTATCAAATTTGAAAAGGATGTTCATGGTGGTCAGAGGAGGAGAGATGGAGATGGTGAGAAAGAAAGTGGGCACTGCAAGTTTTTTTTATTTTTTTTAAAAATAAAATGTAACTTATTTTTTAAGTAAATAACTAATTAGTTTTAAAAATATGTTTTTATTTGTAGTACATTTATTGTTAATTATTTTTGGTATA
>JAJOOO010025845.1:0-16491 GCA_029582685.1 Solanum piurae | reverse complement strand
AGATAATAATAACAATAACAATAACAATAACAATAATAATAATAATAATAATAAAAATAACAATAATAATAATAATAATAATAACAATAACAATAATAATAATAATAACAATAATAATAATAATAATAGTAATAATAATAATAACAATAATAATATCAATAATAATAATAATAATAATAATGATAATAATAACAATAACAATAACAATAATAATAATAATAATAATAATAATAATAATAACAATAATAATAATAATAATAATAACAATAACAATAATAATAATAATAATAATAATAATAATAATAATAATAATAATAATAATAACAATAATAATATCAATAATAATAACAATAATAATAAAAATAATAATAACAATAATAATAAAAATAATAACAATAATAATAATAATAATAATAATAATAATAATAATAATAATAATCACATTATCAGAAGTAATAATATTGATGTTCAAATCTTCCAATTGAGATTGTAATTTATAAAATTCATCATTTTCACAAGAGCAAATATCACCTCGACAAACACAAGTATTTGTATTTACCTGTTGATTATTATCAGAAGATTCAGGCAAATCAATCTCTTCTTCAGAACCTGACTCAGAATCATAATTAGACCAGATCCTGATGTATAAAGGAAACTATAGACCTTTTCGTGCAACTCATCATCTAGCTCTAAAGTTTTTAGCTTTTCAAGCTTACAATTTGGTGTTATATCTCCAAATTTGAATAATATCAAGTATTTCCATAGGTGTTTGGCCACAAGGTACTTTCTTTTATTCTTTCTTTTCTATTACTTTCTTATCTTCTCCGATCTAAGCCGTAACTATGTCCGGCTAAAAGATTATATCTATGTCGGATAACTAACTTCACTTTTATATTAATCATGAAAGATCTAGACTTTATCTAAATATGCATAAGTTTATAAATGATTTCTTGACTTGATTTCGAGATGGTGGTACAGTCAGATTCAATACAACAGGTTGTCTACTAAGTCTAGTATTAACTTCAGACAAAGAATACGGTGCAGAGTATTCAAATTCAAAATCATTTTTTGGTTTTTCAACCAGTTTTGAAGAACTAGCACTGCTATTAACAACAAATTGAATAATTTTATCACGCAAATCATTATCAGTAACTTCTTTTAGAAGTTCAATCACATTATCAGAAGTAATAGTATGAATGTTCAAATCTTCGAATTGAGATTGCAATTTATAAAATTCATCATTTTCACATGAGCAAATATCATCGCGGCATCTGCAAGCATTAGTTACAGGCTGCTTATCATCAGAAGACTCAGACAAATCTTCTTCTGAGCCGGAATCAGAATCATAATCGGACTCATAACCTGACGTGTAAAGGAAACTATAGACCTTTTCGTGCAGCTCATCATCTATCTCTAAGGTTTTTAGCTTTTCAAGTTTACAATTTGGTGTTATATGCCCAAATTTGCCACACTTGTAGCACTAGATCTTAGCGAGTTCCCGCCTAGACCTATTTTTAGTAAATCTATTTGATTTACGATGAGCTCTATGCTCTTCCCGTTCTTCTCTAGACCTGCGTCTAGACCTCTTCTTCCTATAAGGCTTTTCAGGGTTAGAATCTCCATGTTTGGTCATTTTGCTATTACCAGACGTACTGGGTAATCCAAACTGGACACATAAGTTCCCTAACTGAAATCTTTCTCTAAGCCTATCCATCTTAAGCTGCCGAGATAATCTTTGTTCATTGCACAAGTTTATGCCTTCTTGGGTACAAACTCCTATCAATTTCCCATAAGTATAATTGCCATAAGGTATATGTCCTTGAGGATCCCTTAGAGTTTTCTTAACTCTGACGGCAAATAAAGGAGGGAGACCGTCTACGAACTTAGCCTTCCAATACTCAAGATTGTTTTCGGGTAATTCCATCACCCTACTCATATAAGTATCTTTATACCACCGGAATTCCCCTAAATGCCTACATCGTAGTCCATTTAAAAGAGTACGCACAGTCTCATATTGATTGGTAAATCTATCATTAAAATGTTCTAAAATGGTTAAGACTAAGGTATAAACAATATCTTCTCTATTAGCAACTAGGGCCATGCCTAGGTTATCAACTCCTGGAGTACTGAAAGTAGCATTAATCACAACAGCTTTTGCTTCAATACTCATATAATTATCCCACCAACCTTTGAGTTGGCCAGTAAAATCTGCAATAATCATTTTACAAATATTTCTATTTGTATTTCTAACATTTTTACAGATAGTAGCATACACCAACATTCTTTGAACAAGAATGAATAATTGTCTATCAGTTAATCCATCAAGATTCCACTCATAAATCTCAGAACCACTATAAGAGGTATTAGTCTGATTCCAGTCTCGTTCCTCTATCAACACATCTTGAGGAGTAGGCCTGGAACAATAATAAATCTGCATGCTAGGTTTTTTGAACAAACTGAGTAGTATTACCATTATTCTTTTTCGAATAACCTCGAAGTTTATTAAACTCTAATGCCACATACTCTTTAAAATCAAAAGCTTGTTCGATTTCATCAGCAAAAATTTTGGACAATCTATCGGTTTTACACCAAATTTAGAAAACTTTTTAGTAAGTTCTTCTAAATCAAAAAGAGGTTTAAAGACAAAATATTGAATTTCAGGGGGTCTTTGTAGATTAGCCAAAAGTTCTGCTACTTGTTTAGAGGTAGAAGCCTTTTCAGAAGTTTGCAAATCAGTTTTTATCTGAATTATCAAAGCAGTTAGTTCATCTATTTTTTTATCGAGAGAACTAATATGTTCACCCAAAACTTAAACATAAAGTCCTAAATAATTATTTTGAGAAATTTAGTTATTAATTTCATTAATGCTGACTGCCGCAACATCTTCTTCAACAAATTTTTGAAAGGCAGTAAAAGTAATACCAGTATTATTTGGTAAAATAAAATACGCTTTGGGTGGATAAATAGGTTTGACTATATTACCGGATTCATCTTTATAAGACCGTTCCAGGACATTATTGAATAAAGGTAAATAAGTGGTTATAAACCAAGGCACAAAGAACATAATATGATTATGTAAAGAACATGTTTCATAGAATTCTTGAGAGATATTATGTAAATCCTCAGCACTATAAGTGTCAAAAAACCAAGTTTTAAATCGGTTCCATTTATCACTAGAAAATTCATTTTGAACATATTTTCGAGCCAGGGAACCTGGACTAAAATCTATTTGGTGTATGTTCATCATTAAGTAGCATCAGGGTTAAAATCCATTTCAGATGCAGAAGGAATAACTTTATGAGAAATATCAGATGACTTATCATTTACTCGAACTATATTTAATCGAGGATCAATTTTGATTTTATCAGCAGTTATAACAGATGATAACGTATGCCAAGAAGCAGCACGATTACGAGTTGGACCATATAAAGGTTCAATCGGTGAAATATGTTGAATAGAAAGAGATCTTCTATCAGAAAATGAATGTCTATTATAAGGAACACTCTTTTCATCAAACTGAATATAAATTTTTCCATCAGAATTCTGAGTTATATGAGAATATTCAGAATTAGTGACTGCATCGATTAGCTGAGCAGGAGGTATAACAGATTCTAAAGTCCAAGTAGTAGGAAAATTAATTTCTTCCCATTTAATAGGTCTTCTAGTAGTGACCTTAGATTTGGCAAAATTACTTTCTCCAAAATAGTTTGATCTGATGTATCATATAATTTACATCTCAGATTCAAAGTAGCAAGTAATTTATAATATATCTGATATGACAAACAAATCAGTTCAGATCCAGGTGCATAGTTATAACCATGTGTTTTAACATTCAAAGTTAAAGCATCTAATATATTAGAATCAGTCAAAGATACCTGCAAATTAGGCTGAGTATTAAAGTATACTAGACCATAGGTAACAGTTGATTCAATCGAACCCATCAAAGACTGTCGAAAATTAAAATTCCTCGCATCGCGAAGAGCAACTAAGAACGTCTCCGGTAACCCTTTAAGAGTTAGAGGTTTAAACGCAATCTGTACCATACCAATATTCAAGAACTTGCATTGATTTTTATAAACATCAATATCTCTTTTATTTAACAAATGAATAGTCTGTTCAGAAGAATTTAATGCCAGAGATTGTTCAGTTGTTTTAACAAGCTGCTTATTAGAGATCTTATCAAACCAACCATAGTCATAAATGGTTTTTATATCAACTTTCGGAATAGTCCATTTGGTATAATAATAATAATAATAATAATAATAATAATAATAATAATAATAATAATAATAACAACTTGTTGTATTAAATCTGACGGTACCACCATCTCGGAATCAAGTCAAGAAACCATATATAAATTTATTTATATTTAGATAAAGTCTAGATCTTTCATGTTAAATATAAAAGCGAAATTAGATATCCGACATATATATGATTCTTTTAGTCGGACATAATCACGACTTTAGATCGGAGAAAGAGAAAAGATAAAAAGAAGGAAGAATTAAAGTACCTTGTAACTATGGCCAATACCAGGGCCTATGAGAGAACTATCCACAATTTATTTATTTCCGGCGAAAACTCCGGTCAACAAAATACTTTACAAACTGAGAGTGATTTACAATAGAGAGAGAAAGTAGAGAGAGTTATGGTTTTTTCAAACCTGCTTCTAACAACTAAGAATAACCTTATTTATAAAAACAAAAGGAATCTATGAACAGTAAATGTGGGTCCCTTATCAATGGGTCCCCTATGCACATTAACAGTTTATCTACTATTGGTCAACAGTGTATTTACTGTTGATAATGGCTTTTGTTGTAGAGATAATCTTTACGTTTTGTCCTTTTTCTTTATTTTACGGAGGAAATCTTCCGCCTTCTGCAAAGTATCTTTTGAGATAAGTTTGTTTGACTCACATGGTTGCGCCTCTTGAATACCTTCTGTGGCGATATCATCACTTGTTTCACTCCTCATGGACGTGTCTGATTTCTCATAGTGAGTTATGTTGAGAAGTAGATTTCTCTTGACTTCATCGAGATAATTAATATTAATCATTTCCTATTTATCCCTATCTTGGATAGAGATCTTTCGGGAAATATGCCTTACCGAGCTATCTTGAATTATCCCTTTCTGGGGTAATACAATATTCTTGAATCCTTTTTTCAATAAGATCCAACAATTCTTGTCCATATAGGGACTTGGTTTTGGTATCTCTTTTCATTAGTTTGTCCCAGAAATTATTATAGAAAGTCCTATATAAACAAGGAATTTGCTCCTCGGTGAAATCCACTTATGTAGTCCATTTATGAATCCAAGGAATAGAGAATTCAATGTAAAAATATATTTGTTCAATTTTTTCAATGTAATAGATATGATCTGAGTGATATAATTCGTTAAGATCAGGTGAAACCTTAAGCCATTCTTTGTATAACTAAAGAAATGGATCTGGTAAATTTTTTATCGTTGGACCGTAGTATGACAACCAGCTTAAAAACCAATTAGGGATTGATTCTGCAAATATCTTTGCACAAAGTTTTATAATCCATGTATGCCTATGTCTCTCATTGTTGTAAACGAGAACTTTATCAAAAGCATGAATATAGTCCCAATATGTAAAATTCATAGAGACTTTATTTAGGCTGATCTGCCTTTCCTTCATTGTGGAGATACCCTAATCTTTCAACAGATATAATCTGTTTGATTATCATTTTGGATAATTATAAACGTTCTCATTGGTGTTATATCCTGAAAAGGGCTGAAATTCGGCACTATCGGTACTTATCAGAATTGTCTCATAATAAGATCGGGTTTGTATGACTAACCCAGGAAATATAATCCGTTTATCAAATATCACTGGAATATCTTCCAGGGTTCTTCTTTTCGCTGAATATCAGAATTTTCCAAAAGAAATATCATTTATTTCTTTGATACTCTTTCATAAGATTTAATATCATCAACATCTTCTTTATCTATAGAGGCAAAAGTATCACTTTGCTTCTGAGACAAATATGCCTGCAATTGTGCGAATAACGGGCTATTCTTCGGAATATCTTCCAGATATACTGACGATGATGCCGCACTTTGAGAGATTTTTGAGTTTATCAAACTCATTTCTCCTCTTTGTATAATTGGAGAGTTGGACAAGGATCCGTATGACGATCCCGATGATGATCCTGGGGATGATCTTCCCCTTCCTCTGGCCTTGGTTATCCAAGGAGGATCCATCCTACAAACAAAGCATTTTTTCTTATTCGAATGCATAATAATTATTATAATAATAAATTTCGTCATCAAAATTGATGATTTCTTCGATCATATGAATAGAGTAGACATCTATCAACATATCATTTATAATCTTCCATCGAATTACTTCTTGTACATCTCGATTGAGAGGATTTTATTTTAATATAGTAACTAATGTTTTATTAGTAAAGAAGGGAGAAAGAAAACTCATGATGAAGATTAATATTCTCTGGATAAGAAATTCGAAAGAGAGTTATCACTTCCCTTTTTATAATGAATTTCAAAATCAAAAGGAGGTAATTGGGCTTGCCACCTAGCAATGATGCATCATGTTTAAAATCCTTGTCAAACATAAATTTCACTGATTGCGCATTATTTTTTCTTAAAAATTTTGATTGTATAAATAATCTTGAAATTTTAATACGAATTTGACAATGGCTAACATTTCATGAGCAACCGTAACATATTTCTTCTGGGCATCGCTCCATTTTCCAGAATGAAATATGATTAAATATTCATTTTTATCATGGGAATTGATTTGTTTCAATATTCCACCATAACCAATGTTAGACGCATCTGTCTCAATAATCTTTTGTCAAGCAGGGTTAGCAAGGGTCAAACATGGTAAAGATTGAACACGAAGTTTAATATTTTTTACCAAAGTGGTAAGACTATCAGTCCATGGTGATTTATGATCCTTTTTTAGTCTGTCGTATAAAGGGCCCAAATCACGAGATACATTTTTATAAAAGGGTGATATATAATTTGTACTTCCCAAAAATTGTTGTAATTGAGTTCGATCTGTAATAGCATTAGGAAATTTAGAGGCAAAGTCTATAGCTCTTTGGATTGGAGTGACTTTCCCTCGATAGATATGATGTCCTAGGAATCGATTTTAAAAATAAATAAATTCATTTTCGGTTTAGAAATTACCAAACCATTTTGTATGTCTATTTTCTTGAAAATGTTTAAATGCTTGATATGCATCTCAAGAGTCTTTGAGTATACCAAAATATCATCAATATAAACAATGATAAAATCCAAATATGGGTTAAAAATATCATTCATAATTTTCTGAAATTCAGATGGAGCGCTTTTTAAACTAAATGGCATAGCATTCCATTCATATTGTCCAAACGGGACATTATAAGTTGTTCTATAAGAATACTCTTTAAATATTTGGATCTGCCAATATCCTAATTTTAAATGGAATTTTGAAAATATATTGGCGTTAGATAATCTTGACAATAAATCTCTTTATTCGGTATAAGATACCTAATCGATTTCAAATATTTGTTCAAAGATTTATAATTTATAACCAACCTGGGGACACCTCGTTCCCTTTCAGCAGCATTATTAACATAAAATGCAGTGCAAGACCAAGGTGATTTTGAAGGTTTTATCAAACCTTTTTGCAACAAATTATCAATTTCCTTTTTGCAGAATTCTACCAATTCAGCGTTCATCTGACAAAGACGAGATTTTGTAGGAATATCATCCTCAGAAAAATCAACTTCATAAGGAAGTGTAACAATATGCTTTTTCCGATTCCAAAAAGCACTAGGATGATCAACACAAATATCAATAGCAATTTGTTTAGAAATCATATTTTTTTTGTACTTTGGTGGATTTCAAAGTTTCCATACTAAACAATTCAAGTTGTAGAGAATCGACATGCTTTTGCTTCATATCAATTAAAGCATTAATATCACGAGAAATTAGGTCAGTGATAAAAGTATAACTAATATTCTAGTCTTTATAAGTAGCAGAAAAACCTTTAGCATTTATGCTAGTAAATGGATAAATAGCATTTATAAAAGGCATTTCAAGTATAATTGGAGGGTATAACTGATTTTTAACCAAGAAAAAGAAATGTGGAATGCAAACTTTATTTTTGCAAATGCGAGTATTAGGCAATTTATACTTTATATCTAAAGCATGTCCAGAAGTAGATTTAACCATATGAGTTGGTTTTTCAAAATATTTAATCAGTATAAGACCTTCTTGAATTCAACTGACATCAGCTCCACTATTACTCATAGCAACATTAGTTATGGAAAAACTATTATCAATCATTATGGTACATTTAACATACCATTTATGAGCAGTAACAATTTGCATCATTCCTAAAAACATACCTTGTTTAGGATCAAGAGTAAAAGGTTTTGCAAGAGTATTTTCTTCGACAATATGTTTTCCTTTGTTATTAACAGTCTCTATTTGAGTAAGAAGATGATCACAAATCATTTGATTTTGTTTAATAGATTTAATCTCATTTTTCAAATTTTCAATTTCATATTTTTAATCATCAAAAGAAGAATATCTTGTAGAAATCATTTGTTTATTATTATTAGGTCTGTTATGAACTTTAGACAGAATAAGGAGCAGAATATTCATATTCAAAATCATTCCTTTTTTCTGAATTTTTTGAAGAATTAGCATTATTATTAATAGCTAATTGAATAATTTTTTCACGAAGATTATTATCAGTAACTTCTTTCAAGAGTTCTATTACATTATCAGAAGTAATAGTGTTGATATTCAAATCCTCAAACTGAGATTGCAATTTATAAAATTCATCATTTTTGCAGGAACAAATATCACCTTGACAAGTATTGCAAGCATTCATATTAACATGCTAATTATTATCAGATAAATCAGGTAACTCAATATCTTCTTCTGAACCTGAATCAGAAGCATAATCAGATTCTGAACCTGAAGTGTATAAGAAACTATAAACCTTATCATGAACCTCTTCATCAAGTTCTATGGTTTTCAGCTTTTCAATCTTGCAATTGGGTGCTATATGTCCAGAATTTCCACATTTATAGCACTTAATTTTGGTGAGTTCCCGCTTACACCTATTTTTGGTAAATCTATTAGACTTACGAAAGGCGTTTCTATTGTCCCGCTCTTCCTTAGATCTATGTCTGTGTCTTGACCTTCTTTTCCAGTAGGATTTATCGGGATTGGAGCCTCTAGAGTCTCTACGTTTGGTCTTTTTTCTATTTGCCTAAGTATTAGGTAAACCAAACTGGGCACAAAATTGTTCTAGCTGAGATCTTTCTTTAAGCTTATCCATCTTAAGCTGTCTAGATAACTTTAATTCATTGCATAAATTTATCCCTTCTTGAGTAAAAACGCCAATCAGCCGACCATAGGTATAATCCTTGTAAGGAATTTCACCATGCTCATTTCTAGGCATTTTTTTAACCGTTACTGCAAATAATGGGGTAAGGCCATCTATGAACTTAGCTTTCCAAAGCTCATAACTGTTTTCGGGTAACTCCATCACCCTACTCATATAAGTATCTTTATACCATCTGAATTCTCCCAAGGTTCTACAACGTAGACCGTTTAACAGGGTACGAACAGTCTCGAACTGATTGATAAATCTACCATTAAAATGCTCTAAAATGGTTAATACTAAAGTATAAACCGCGACTTCTCTATTTGTAACTAGAGCCATACCTTAGTTATCAACTCCTTCACCACTAGAAGTAGCATTAATCACAGCAGCCTTTTGCTCAAGGATCATATAATTATTCCACCAACCTCTGAGTTGGCCAGTAAAACCTGCAATAAACATTTTGCAAATATTTCTATATGTGTTGTTAACATTTTTACAGATAGTTGCATACATAAACATTCTATGAACAAGAATAGTAAGTTGTCTATCAGTCTGCCCATCAAGATTACATTCATAAATTTCAGACCCGCTATTAGAAGTATTAGTCTGATTCTAGTTTCTTTCCACTATAAGCATATCTTGAGAAGTTGGTCTAGAATAATAATAAGTTTGCATGCTAGATTTATGAGCAAAGTTAGTATTACCACTATTCTTTTTGGGATAACCCTGAAGTTTATTAAATTCTAACGAAACATGATTTTTAAAATCAAAGGTCTTTTCCATTTCATTAGCAAAACTTTCAGAAAAATTCATAGGTTTTGCACTAAATTCAGAAAACTTTTTATCAAGAAGTTCTTCGAAGTCATAAATCAATTTAAATTTAATCTCTGAAATATCAGGAGGCCTTTGCACAGGAGTAGCCATAGTTTGTGCTTCTGCATTAGTTTTGGAGGTAGAAGCTTTATTAAAAGTCTTCACATAATTTTTTATCTGAATTATCAAAGCAGTCAATTAATCTAATTTTTTATCAAGAGAACCAATATGTTCACCAAAAACTTTAACATAAAGTCCCAAATAATTATTTTGAGAAATCAAATTATTAATTTCGTTGATGTTGACTGCCGCAACATCTTCTGCAATAATTTTTTGAAAGGCAGTAAAATTAATACCATTATTATTAGGTAAAACAAATGATGACTGAGGTGGGTAAACCGCCTTGATAATATTTACCAGTTCCACCTTTATAAGATTTTTCAAGAACATTGATGAATAACGGTAAATAAGTGGTTATAAACCATGGTACAAAATACATGATTTGATTATGTAAAGCACAAGTTTCATAAAACTCTTGAGAAATATTATTCAGATCATCGACACTATAAGTGTCAAAAAACCAAGTTTTAAACTGGTTCCATTTATCACTTAAAAATTCATTCTGAATGTTCTTTCGTGCCAAAGAACATGGGCTAAAAGTATTTGTTGTACATCCATCATTAAGTATTATTAAGATCAAAATCCATTTCAAACTGAGAAGGAATATCCTTATCAGAAATATCAAAAGCGATATCATTAGCGTGAACTATATTAAGACAAGGATTAATTTTTATTTTATTAACAAATCTATCATTTTGATCTGCAGATATAATCGAAGGTATAGTATGTAAAGAAGCAGCACGACTACGAGTCAGGCCATATACCGGATCAATGGGGGAAATATGATGAATAGCATGCAATCTTGTATAAGAAGAAAATGAATGTCTACTATAAGGAATATCATGAAACTGCATAAAAATCCTACCATCAGGATTTTGAGTAATATGAGAATACTCAAAATTAGTG
Source organism: Solanum piurae (assembly GCA_029582685.1). NCBI lineage: Eukaryota > Viridiplantae > Streptophyta > Magnoliopsida > Solanales > Solanaceae > Solanum > Solanum piurae. The sequence goes on along the minus strand of JAJOOO010025845.1, from coordinate 5,282 downwards.
ACCGCATCCACCATCTAATTAGGAGAAATAACTGAATCCAAAGTCCAGGTAGTTGGAAAATTAATTTATTCCCATTATATAGGTCGTCTAGTAGTGACCTTAGATCTATAAAATTAGTTTCTACTAAAATAGTTTGATATAAACCAGGTATGCTTTTGTCTCTCATTGTTGTAAACGAGGACTTTATCAAAATCATGAATATAGTCCCAATATGTAAAATTCATAGAGACTTTATTTAGGCTGATCTTCCTTTCCTTCATTGTGAAGATACCACAATATTCAACAACTATAATCTGTTTGATTTTCATTTTGGAAAAGTTATAAACGTTCTCACTGGTGTTATATCCTGAAAAGTGCTGAAATTCGGCACTACCGGTATTTATTATAGTCTCATAATAAGATCGGGTTTTGTATGTCTCACCCTGGAAATATAATCCGTTTACCAAATATCACTGAAATATCTTCCAGGGTTTTCCTTTTCGCTGAATATCAGAATTTTCGAAAAGAAATATCATTTCTTTCTTTGATACTATTTCATAAGATTTAATATCATCAACATCTTCTTTAGCTATAGAGGCAAAAGTATCACTTTGCTTCTAAGACAAATATGCCTACAATTGTGCGTATAACGGGCTGTTCTCCGGAACACTTCCAGATGTACTGACGATGATGCCGCACTTTGAGAGATTTTTGAGTTTATCAAACTAATTCCTCCTTTTTGTATAATTGGAGAGTTGGACGAGGATCCGTATGACGATCCCGATGATGATCCTGGGCATGATCTTTCCATTCCTCGTGGGTGAAATTTTCCCCTTCCCTTTGCCTTGGTTACCCAAGGAGGATCCATCCTACAAACAAAGAAGTTCGTCTTATTCGAATGCGTAATATTAATAAATTTCGTCGTCAAAATTGACGATTTGTCCGATCATATGAATAGAGTAGACATCTATCAACATATCATCTATAATCTTCCATAGAATTACTTATTGTAATCAAGATTGAGAGGAATTACTTTTAATATAGTAACGAACGTTTTATCATTAAAGAAGGGAGAAAGAAAACTCATTATGAAGATAAATATTCTCATGATAAGAAATATGAAAGAGAGTTATAACTCCCCTTTTTATAATGAATTTCAAAATCAAATGGAGCTAATTGGGCTTGCCCCCTAGCAAAAATCAATTTTGATGCATCACGTTTAAAATCCTTGTCAAACATAAATTTTACTGATTGCGCATCATTTTTTATTAAAATCTTTTGATTGTATAAATCATCTTGAAATTTTAAGACGCATTTGACGATGGTTAACATTTCATGAGCCACCATAACATATTTCTTCTGGGCATCGCTCCATTTTCCAGAATGAAATATGATTAACTATTCATTTTTGTCATGGGGATTGATTTGTTTCAATATTGCACCATAACCAATGTTAGACGCATCTGTCTCAATAATCTTTTGCCAAGCAGGGTTAGCAAAAGTCAAACATGGTAAAGATTGAACACGAAGTTTAATATTTTTTACTAAGGTGGTCTGACTATCAGTCCATGGTGATTTATGATCCTTTTTTAGCCTGTCTTATAAAGGATCCAAATCACGCAATATTTTTTTATAAAAGGGAGATATATAATTTAGACTTCCCAAAAATCTTTGTAATTGAGTTCGATCTGTAATAACATCAGAAAATTTAGAGACAAAGTCTATAGCTCTTTGGATTGGAGTGACTTTCCCTTGACAAATATGATGTCCTAGGAATCATTTTTTTTAAAAATAAACTCATTTTCGGTTTAGAAATTACCAAACCATTTTGTATGACTATTTTATTGAAAATGTCTAAATGCTTGTTATGCATCTCAAGAGTCTTTGAGTATACCAAAATATCATCAATATAAACAATGATAAAATCCAAATATGGGTTAAAAATATCATTCATAATTCTTTGAAATTCAGATGGAGCGTTTTTTAAACTAAATGGCATAACATTCCATTAATATTGTCCAAACGAGACATTAAAAGCTATTCTATAAGAATGCTCTTTAAATATTTGGAACTGCCAATATCCTAATTTTGAATCAAATTTTGAAAATATATTGGCGTCATATAATTTTGACAATAAATCTCTTTTATTCGGAATAAGATACCTAATCCATTTTAAATATTTGTTCAAAGGTTTGTAATTTATAACCAACCTGGGGACACCTCGTTCCCTTTCAGCAACATTATTAACATAAAATGCAGTGCAAGACCAAGGTGATTTCGAAGGTTTTATCAAACCCTTTTGTAACAAATTATCAATTTCCTTTTTGCTGAATTCTACCAATTCGGCGTTCATCTGACAAGGACGTGATTTTGTAGGAATACCATCCTCAGAGAAATCAGCTTCATATGGAAGTGTAAGAATATGCTTTTTTCGATTCCAAAAAGCACTAGGATGATCAACACAAATATCAATAGCAATTTGTTCAGAAATCAATTTAATTTTTTTTGTACTTTGGTTGATTTCAAAGTATCAAATATATTCATACTAAAGAATTCAAGTTGTGGAGAATCAACATGCTTTTGCTTCATATCAATTAAATCATTAATATAACGAGAAATTGGGTCAATGATAAAAGTATAACTAATATTCTGGTCTTTGTAAGTAGCAAAAAAACCTTTGGCATTTATGCTAGTAAATGGATAAATAGCATTTATAAAAGGCGTTCCAAGTATAATTGGAGGGTATAACTAATTTTTAACCAAGAAAGAGAAATGCGTAATGCAAATTTTATTTTGGCAAATGCGAGTATTAGGCAATTTATACTTTATATCTAAAGCATGTCCAGAAGCAGATTTAACCATATGAGTTGTTTTTTTCAAAATATTTAGTCGGTATAAGACCTTCTTGAATACAACTAACATCAGCTCCACGATCAATCATAGCAACATTAGTTATGAAAAAACTATTATCAATCATTATGGTACAATTAACATACCATTTATGAGCAGTAACAATTTGCATCATTCCTAAAAACATACCTTGTTTAGGATCAAGAGTAAAAGGTTTTGCAAGAGTATTTTGTTCAGCAATATTTTTTCCTTTGTTATTAACAATCTCTATTTGAGTAAGACGATGCTCACAAATCATTTGATTTTGTTTAATAGATTTAATCTCATTTTTCAAATTTTCAATTTCATATTTTTAATCATCAAAAGAAGAATATCTTGTAGAAATCATTTGCTTATTATTATTAAGTCTGTTATGAACTTTAGACAGAATAAGGAGCAGAATATTCATATTCAAAATCATTCCTTTTTTTCTGAATTTTTTGAAGAATTAGCATTATTATTAATAGCTAATTGAATAATTTTTTCACGAAGATTATTATCAGTAACTTCTTTCAAGAGTTCTATTACATTATCAGAAGTAATAGTGTTGATATTCAAATCCTCAAACTGAGATTGCAATTTATAAAATTCATCATTTTTGCAGGAACAAATATCACCTTGACAAGTATTGCAAGCATTCATATTAACATGCTAATTATTATCAGATAAATCAGGTAACTCAATATCTTCTTCTGAACCTGAATCAGAAGCATAATCAGATTCTAAACCTGAAGTGTATAAGAAACTATAAACCTTATCATGAACCTCTTCATCAAGTTCTATGGTTTTCAGCTTTTCAAGCTTGCAATTGGGTGCTATATGTCCAAAATTTCCACATTTATAGCACTTAATTTTGGTGAGTTCCCGCTTAGACCTATTTTTGGTAAATCTATTAGACTTACGAAAGGCGTTTCTATTGTCCCGCTCTTTCTTAGATCTATGTCTGTGTCTTGACCTTCTTTTCCAGTAGGATTTATCGGGATTGGAGCCTCTAGAGTTTCTACGTTTGGTCTTTTTTCTATTTGCCTAAGTGTTAGGTAAACCAAACTGGGCACAAAATTGTTCTAGCTGAGATCTTTCTTTAAGCTTATCCATCATAAGCTGTCTAGATAACTTTAATTCATTGCATAAATTTATCCCTTCTTGAGTGAAAACGCCTATCAGCCGACCATAGGTATAATCCTTGTAAGGAATTTCACCATGCTCATTTCTAGGCATTTTTTTAACCCTTACTGCAAATAATGGGGGAAGGCCATCTATGAACTTAGCTTTCCAATGCTCATAACTGTTTTCGGGTAACTGCATCACCCTACTCATATAAGTATCTTTATACCATCTGAATTCTCCCAAGGTTCTACAACGTAGACCGTTTAACAGGGTACAAACAGTCTCGAACTGATTGGTAAATCTACCATTAAAATACTCTAAAATGGTTAAGACTAAGGTATAAACCGCGTCTTCTCTATTTGCAACTAGAACCATACCTTGGTTATCAACCCCTTCACCACTAGAATGTCACTCCTCGAGTCTACACCCCAGACTTGGCTGGCACTCGAAGACCATCACTGGTCCCAATCGAACCCTTGGCCCGGCTTTCTGAACTCAGTGAAAGACTTACTTTAGAAAAATAAGTTTAAACAATAACTTAAAGAAATAACATATTTGCCAAATTGGCAACTTAGTTCTCATAACAAAACATCTGCAATACAAAGATGAGAGACTGATACCTAACTGTCTGACTGTTTATGAAGCTTCTATAATACTGAGATGGATGTTGGAATAGACCCATCAACATCCTAATAAAGAAAGACTAAAAAGCAAATAAAAGAGTCCTCCGGAAAGCAATGAGGCTCACCAGTGACTCTGAGTGTTCAACTGGATCAATGAGGCGTGGGATGATGATCCTGGTTACCTACGTCTGTATCATAATAAGACGCAGGTCAAGTGGCATCAGCACATTGAATGTACGAGACGAGTATGCGAGTTGGAATGCTAAAACAATATATATGCTTGAAAGGACTCTGAAATAAACACTTACCTTGGCTCTTCTCAACTCATGACTAAATCAACTCATAATAAAGCAATAAGACACATGCAATATATGCAAAACTTTATAAAATAGTGAAAGCAACTTATTCCGTTAAAGAAAATGCAATAACAAACTCAACTTTATTCATATAACAAAGTAATATAGTTTCTGTGGGAGATTCTCTAACCGACAATGTCACGACCCAAGCCTAGGGCCTAGACGTGACATGGCGAATGAGGAACCCGAAGGAACCCCAAACAAGCCTCTCAAACTTGTCATCACACTTCATCAGTCGCGGAAGTACATTCAACATTAATTAACGGGAAATAGGGACTAAGGGCAAACCATTTCAAAATGACATCATAGAACAAGAGCCAAGCTCATT